>SNQJ01S0006263.1:152755-169147 GCA_010110895.2 Picea sitchensis | reverse complement strand
ACAAGGGGAATGGGATAAGTGAGTGAGAAGTAAGATGAAGAAGTGGTGTTGTGAGGGGAGCAAACAATGGCTTTTCAAAAATACCCCCAGTGGCAAACCAAAACCTACGGATACAGGCTTGTTAGGGCACCCTGTCAATCCCCCCAAACATGGTCAAGTGGGAAATGTAAGATCCAAGTAGTTGTTAGAAATAAAAGGAATCAGATGCATACATTTAAAGGTTTTAACGATCAAATGTGACACATACCATGATACCTAGACTAATTACCTCATGAAGAAAGAACCTCTTTTGATACAGGACCAAACTGATGGTGATGGATGTTGTTGTTGCTAACAAGATAAAGACGATGGAAGAAGAAAAGGTGGGCCCTCTAGGGCTATGCTCAGGTCAATCCTGCTCTCGGTACTCCATGTCTAGGACCTGTGGGCCTCGAGACATGATCTCCTAGTTATCCCTGAAAAGTGGGGATAACAGGGCCATCATTTGGACTAGAGGTGGGACCACACTGAGGGGAGGGAGTCCTGTATCACTTGGCTCAGACCCTAATGGTTTCCCACTTACCCTCTTTCCAAGCCCCAGAGACCTATTCCCTGCAATTTTTGAGCCTAGCAAGTTGAAATCTTGTCAGATTGGCATTGAGGAAGATCATGTGTAGGAGGGAGGTGAGTTGATGCTTCACTCAAAGAGCTCGAAGATAATCCCTCGAGATCTAGAATGAAATGAAGAGTGTTGAGTTGGCACCAACTATCCCCAATCAAGGCATGCTCAAAGCTGACATTCCTTAGTTCAAGATTATTGTGGAGGAATGGGGTACCTGTGGCCATTAGATCTGAGAGGGTGGAAGGGGGAGGGAGCCCACACACCCTGAGGTAGAGCACCCTACTTCATGTACGAGATTCCTTAGTGATTTTGGTCTGCATTACTTCTTCAACTTTGGCAAGTGGGGCAACCTTCTTGTTGTTTCGGACCACTTGAACCCATGACTTCGTTTTTTGTTTGACCAAGACATGTCGAGATCTTATTTTTTCCTTCATATTTTTAAGGTCAGATATTTTTGTTTTTAATGTGGAGGCATGCTTAAGTGGTTTCTAGAGATGCTTGTTTTCTTGGTTCTTCATTTTGGTCACTAACTACTTGAGAATGTGGTTTCCAAATTGAACATCCACAATTTTATACGTGAGGCCTTAGATTGATGACCAAAGTGAGTTGTTATCCATCTTTAACTTCTCCAACCTTGTCAAGATGGCCTAAAAATGAACAGCCTAGGTTAAAATATTCACTGAAGATGGAGGGTTGAGCTCCACTGCCATGCCCATCGCGTTGTACAATGACCCTATTGCCATTTTACTATCTGTTGTTCGGAAACAATTGTTTTTGCCATCTTTTACAGTGTAGTGTGTTGTGTATCTTTTTGACAGGGGTGAATTTCGGTACGCACCAGGTAGGGAGGGGGAGAAACAAAATGGGGCATATGGGAGAGGCAGTTGTTGAGGAGGGATTGAAGGGTGGAAGGGGGGTCAAGGAGGTCCCTTAGCTGACTATGGAGCTAGGGGGCAAGTAGGGTGTTGGAATAGAAGTGCAGGAGTGTGGCAAAGTAGTGACAAAAGAGGTGGGTTGGGAAGGTAGGAGAAGATGGAGGGGAGAAAGTGGGTAGGTTGACCATCAGCAAAGGGATGAGCAATGACATTGAGGGAGATATAGGGAGTGTGGCGACGGAGGTTGAGGTGAATCCGAGAGAGAAAAATGGCACCAAGAGAATCTTGAGAGTAGAGGGCGGAGAGGACTAGTCAAGACAGAGATGTAAGAGGGAGGTGGGGGACAAAAGGGTCAAGAAGAACCTTGGCAAGTAGGGAGATTCACAGGCTTGAGACAACTTCCAACAAGGGTGGTGAGGTGAAGGAATCCGACGACTACCGTTGCAAGGAGATTCATGGTTTCAAGGGAAGTTCCAATTGAGTCAACATACTTGATAGGGGACACCAAAGATACGACGGTGGGACTAGGGTCCTGGCGGACAATACCAAGGCATGAACAGAGGTCATGGGCATAGGTCAAACAAGAAACTCATGGGACCGGGTAGAGAAGAGTATTGACAACATAGAAAAACCTACATGCAGAAAACATAAAGACTGTTGCGAAACCAACTGCATCTTCCCCTTCCCTACCTCCAATTCGCAAATACTTTAAGGTTGAGATTTAGACAAGAATGAAGTGTTGAAATCCAAAATCCTGATCTTCTCATTGTCTGTTAGTCTCATTATAGCCAAGTTTGCAATGTACATATCAAAGATCATCCTCATCATCTATAGTGATACAACTTACCAAGATTTTCCCTTATCACTTTTCTTCTTTTATATTGCTTACAATTTTGTGCTATGCTTAGGTATGCACTCTTCTCAAGGCATGCATCTAGCACTCCCTAATTGGATGTAACCTTTTGAGTTGTCTTCTTGTCTCTTTGATTGTTATTTTCATTCAAGGAAATTGGCATTTATATTGTTTCATTTCCAGTTGATAGCTATAAGTTTTAACCTAAACGTTTTATCTTTGAATGCGGGCACATTATTAGTATTGGCTTTGATTCCTGAAATAAGATGATTTTGTACAAAATTAATATAATCAATAAAAAGATTATTTAAACTGCAGCCACAATACAAAAGCATTATAGCTGAGAAAAGACAACAAAAGGAGGGCAGGAGTTTAAGTCAGATATAACAAATGATTCCTCCTCAGCTAGAAATATACAAAATTTCCATCATCTCTAGATGCCTCAACACTCTCATGTGTCTTCCTAAGAAGTGTTCTCTTGGTATCTCTTGTCTTAGAATTTTATTGTACAGCCAATGTTAATGTTTATTGACCAATGCTGATAAAAACTAACTAACAATCATATCACTTTTAAGTTTTCTTTTAAATCAGAACTGCATTTCATATGATTTTATGAAAAAAGTTTAGTTCCTTTCCCGAAAGGAATAGGAAACAAAATATATGTGTGCAAGCACCATGCTCACAATACAATGGAAAACATGGAATCCTATATTTCTTCAGCTAGTCATTTAGTTGGAAATCCAACCTGAGACCATACCAACTTACTCCACCAGTTTATCATTTAACAACCAGTATAAACCACATACTAAGTTTACCTGGGAAAAAGTGGCCAGATTGCGCAAGTCAGATTGTAATTGAGCTAAATGCCCTGGACCACCATCAATTTCCCATCCCTCACATAAAGGCTGGCCATCAAGTATTGCTTGTGCTTGGGCATATGACATCTGCAACAAAGACCAATAAAAAGTTAGCAGTCAATAACTAGCTATCCCCATCAATGCAGCCAAAGCATTTAAATGATTTCTATTCGAGTAGATCTGAAACAACAGGATGGATAAATTTCTTTGATGAATACGTTCTGATTTCTTGATGTCAAGTAGACAGGCTATGATGAATGAATCTCACACAAAATATCATTTTCCAGGAAAAACCATTGCACTCAGCCCAACACTTGATGTGCAGGGGAAAAGGAATTTCAAATGCTTTTGGATGCACAGGTGAAATATTGAGTCTGTAAATATGATGATGGAAATCTCGATGCTTCAGTAAGGAAAAAAGACAAAATAGAGAAATTCAAGTCCAACATGAAATCCATATGCAAGTGTCGTTTGCACACCATCATAGAGTCTGTAATAAGAACAAAAAACAAGCATTAAATCTTTGTTCATGGTTGTCTGTAATGAACCAACTGGTTCATGTACTGAATATTCAAGAAAAACAGGATAACAATGAGAAATCCATATAGGATAAATAATGTACTGAATGTATAAATGCTTGATGATTACAATAGCATGTGATGTTGTGTATAAATACACATTGAATGGTCACCTAATTGAATAGAGATGCCTTTTAGACATGTGACCTTTGGTTATTTAATATTGTTTTATTATGATTATTATTACAAGTGTATTTATGTATGTTACCTTGTCATGTTTTGGGAAGAAAATGCTGCAGGCAAGTTCAAACATTTTATAAAACAACATAAGAAGAGCAAAATGAACGCCAATGCACAGCTGTTTTCTATTAGAATATGTCACACACAAATCAAACTCCTACAGTTTGATAGCAATTGTGCACCAGATGAATCCGTAGCTACAATATGACAAATCATATTAAATATTCTATCAATCAGCCCTAAAGTGCAATAATTATCCTCAAGTAATTAAGGTAAAGTTGAAATATTGCCTACACTCAAAATGTGATTTATCAAATCTAGCATAAGATATGAGAAAATAGGCAATCACCAGATTCCTTGAATCAGGCAGAGTTTCCACTAATGAGCCATGAGCTTAAGTAACCCATAACAAAAATAGAACTACATTATATGTTCACATGTTTCCCTCCTCAACTAAGGTTATCAGTCCTCTTCCTTCTGGTCACATTTTTACTTAAATATCCTCAGTATTCCAGCATAGATGGTTCTCAGTTTTAGTTAAACTCTAGACTATATAGAAAACACAGACCAGGCAAGAAGAAATGAAATTCAAACCTGATGACGAGACCGAATGATTGTTCTTCCAGACCAAACATCCAGTACTTCAAAATCATTATCTGGATCAACTGTCCAAATAACACTGACAGCCAGCCTATCCTTTCCTTCACGAAGAGAGCATAGGTTTTCACTGGCATGCAATAAAAATCCTAAAATGTTCAATCAGAATAAAACAGAAATATCTGCAGAAAATACTGGAATATGCATACATTCATACTTCCCTCGCATCCAATTCTACACAATACAGAGAATGCACCTGAATCTTTACCTAGCTATAAGTAAAAACCATGTCGGGCACACAACAACGCCACATAGTAGAAAGCCACAAATGACATATGGAGTATAGTAAAAAGTTCTGCAAATTTTGGTGGTAAATATAGATAAAGGGTACTTGATAGAGGACACCCTAAGAAAAGCAATATATTCTAGAAAGGCCAGTTCTCACTAGGAGGACTTGAATTTAGTTATTTTACTATTTTAAAATAAAACAATGTCCAACATCAAAAGAAAATAGTTGCCTTTTAGGAGAGCTGTATCCAATCAGCAATAATTCTAACTATGGCGTGTAACCATTTACAGTTTACTGCTGAACTTTAAGGACACGTAGTAATTGTGTGTAACTCTTGACTGCTTGGGAGGCACAAGTCCAGATTCTGGCCAAAGAACCACAAGTCAAGAAAAAATGTCAATATATTTCAAAAAAATAAATATTTGCTGATGCTTATACAGAAATCTGCATTATGTTGAGAATAATTAACGGATCTGACCTAAACTATTCCTTTATCATCTCTAGCATTATCATTATAAACTAGCATCTAGTCTCTAAAGCTTCATTACAATCCAACCCCCCTTAAATATCTAGCCTACAAACACAGCCAAATGTAGGCCTCCTGCTCCAAACCCACACTACATCTTAGAATCTTAGATATCTGCATGACTAAAAAGTTGAATAATGGGCATGAATTTCAAGGGCTAGCCTCCACCATTCAATTGAAGTTAATAAAGGTTGTTTAAATGTAAGCAATTTATAAAACTATTCAGTTTCATATTCCAGCTTAGTAAGAGATATCCTTGACATTTTCTATGTCGCAACTCAACATTACTGCTTAGAAGGATGTCATTGAAATAAGCATTGATGGATTCCTTTGGACAGAATATGTTGTTGATTAAAGTTCATTTGACATGTAATTGAGAATGCACATAAAATTAATCCTTCCAATTTTTAGCATTGCCTTAATTTTGGAATTTAAAGAATCTTATCCCAGCAAGACATTCTTAAGGGAGAGAAGATTGGTTGGTCTATTATGTGCCTTTGTGTAATACCAAGTGCAAAAAACTTATCAGAATTTATAGAATTATAATGATGTAGCTGATTATAACTTCTTGACTTGTCAAAGGAATAATATCCATAAATGTAATATACGCATCTCCATTTGCATCAACATCATTCGTTATGATGCCACTTGGACTCTCTTCTCTTATTTTACCTTTAACTTTCTATGTGAATCTTCTCGGATGGTCCAATTTACAAGTCCTAGTTCAAGCTTGAGACCTGCTTCCCATATTTGACTCAATAAGGGTCGACATCTCTTTCCACCAGACTAAGAATCTTGTGAAGACCGAGATCATGTTTTTTAATACAACCAAGGAGACCTTCCTTAGGTATTATTTTTCCTTTTAGGAGAAACCTATGGAGATCACCACCTCTTATACTTGGGGATTTTATTCATGGATCTCAAGTTTAGCGTGAAACCTGCACCTTAGTGGTGACTTTGTAAGGGATAAGCATCTCTATCCTTGTTAGAGAAGCTGTGCTTTCAAATTCACTTCCAAGAAATTCCATCTCAGATGATAATCTCAATGCCATCACCAAGCCCACTATTTTATATCTAGGGTCCCAACCTTGGTTGCATAGAGTATTCTCTCATTGAGAGGTCCAGACACACATGCTCCAATGCCTTATTCAATGCCAATGGAGCATTCCCTGATATATTGTTCAGTTCGATTCTAGAGCATACCCTCTTTGTCTTGAGACAAGCTTTAGGCTCATCGTTTATTTTCACAGGGCATGACAAATGGTTGACTCCCTTTCTTGGCGAGCCAAATACCCCTACATGGCACTCTTCTGTTCTGAGAGACTCTCCTCCCAATGGCATTGCTGGTTTTCTGAGCTGCACTCGCACTCCCACTATGTATTGTTTTTGATGTACCTAGCATTGCCTTTGACCTATTTATGGTCAGTTGTTGGGCATTAAAAAAATTATCTTATCTTATCTCATCTTAATGAACTGGGTATTTAAATCGACTGACTCCCTCCCTACTCAATTTTTTGTGATGCTCCTTCCCTTCAAGGAGGAAATTAATACTACAAACAACAAGGACCTTTACAAGAGCTTCACACAGATTTTTTGGACTAGGTTGGTTACATCTTTGAGTCCTTCCTCTAGATTATCGACGGTCTTGTTCATCCATGCTATCTCCAGTTCTATCTACTCCATGGGCTTCACTTCTCACTTGGCTAGTTGCAAGTGTGCTTATCCCAATTAAGAGTTGACATGAAACATCAACTTTCCGAAGAAGAATGGAACTACGTGCTATGTTCTTTGCACAACGTTGAGACCGAGGAGCATCTTATCTTCTGGTGCTCAATCTACAACAAAATCAAAGGAATATTTTCTTGCCTTTACAACGGTTCAAACTGATCCCTATCGACATTCTTTGGTTATTATGTTCAATGGCACTTAGCCTCATACACTAGGGAAGTATATTTTATCAAGCAGGGCTTACTCCAAGGCTCATCTTCCATAGTTCCAAAGATTACCTCCTTCTTACCTCAAAATATACTGCCAATATTCAATTGGGTACTTCTAGGATGTTTGAGTATTTTCTATAACCTGCACCACCTAGGCTCCGTGTGAAATCAAGTCAAGCGCTTCAGAAGGATGAAAGCAGCTTGATAAAGTCATCCATCTTCTCCATGGCACATTACTATTTTCTTTGATTCTAATTGAGATTCACCAAACTTGGATGTTAGGAGAGATCTCAAAATAGACTATATGGCCTAAGGTTTTGTAGAAAAAAAAATATTATGAGCAAAAAATGCACATTCCTAATGGTTGCTTGAGCCATTAAGTTTAATAGTGTTTAATTGTACTTGTATTCTCACATGTATCACTTTGCATTTATTATACCTTATCCTTTTTCCCAACAAATAATCTAGAGGTTAATTTAGAGGTGATTTCTTACATGACAAGAAATATTTATTTACCTCAAGATAGGAGGGAGCATGTGGTAGGTGCTTCCTACTAAGTACACAGTTGTACCACGGCTGCGAGCTTCAAGGTCTAGAAGAGAATCTTGCTTAACAAAGTATGACACATCAGCAATGTGAACTCCCACCTGTAGACAAAGACATCAATGTGAACATAGATGAGAAAACCACGTGTAAGATGAAACTAATAAACAATCATAATTGTTAGAGCCTCCAAGGATGGTAAACAAGAAAAAAGATTAGCAAAGTACACAAAAGTAATACTATTAATATCTTTATCCATAAAAACTTTAGGCATAGGATTCCTGAGCATATACTTTTATTACAGTTATGAATTTACAATAATGAACATTAAACAAAGTATGTGTATGTGTGTCTTAAATAAATAGGAGAACACAGAGTATGATAACCATCATAGTCTTGTTAATGTAGTATAAAAGTTTGCATTATATGCATAAGGTGATCGTCATAATACAGGTAAAAAGACCAACACTAAAAATAAACATCCACATGTAACAATGATACATTCCGAAAAAAGGGAGCATCCTTGGACTCAAAGGCTGATTATACACAGGCTGAAAGAAACCACCCACCACCTAAGCATGACCCCCATAGAACAAATTATGAAACAATCTATAATATACCAGCTACACGTGCTCTACTTTCAGTGCTTCCAAGAAGAAAAACGCTCTATGAAAAGATAGGCAAAAAGACAAAATAGGACTAAAGACTTGTTTTTTTAAAATCTGGACTAATATCTAACCCATCATATATTCTTGATTATGCCACTCAAGTCTAGATCTAATAGTATAGCTTAGTTTATTTTCATAGAGTAGAGCTACCTATCTAGGAACATAGTATCTAGAACTATTGCCGGTGCTTCTAGTGGTAGATATAATGACATGAGTAGTAGCATCAAATTTCAATGTTCAATCTGGAACTAGCATTTAATGGCACCAATTCTTGATTTACAATCTTCCCCTTTGTACTAGGTTTCCCAAGATATTTTCTGTTGGACCAAATAATGAACAAGATTGAGTTCAAATGAGGGAGATATGGTCCTTTTACTTCTATAAACAAATTCCTCCTTAGAAGTAGTTTAATCAATCAATCAGATTTTCAACTGATCTATTGCCATTTGGCTCAAAATTTCAACTTGTTGACCACCTATTTCGACTAGGTGTCAACGTCATGTACCATGAAGCTATGTACCTTGTGGTGCAACATATTTTGAAGACTTATGGCTCAGCAGGGCAAATTTCGCCCCCAGCACGTCTTTCTATGTACTTGGAATGTTTGCTCCCCTACGTGGCATAATAATGTAATAGGTCAGCATGAGTCATATTTTAATTAGTTGCCTAGGACTTTATCATTAGGGAACTCCTTTTCGCAGGTAATTAATCTTGCCTACTGGGCAATTTTAATTATCCTTGATTTTTTCACTCACAAAATCCTTCAAAGTGGTGAAAGGTGTTCTAATGATCGAGCCTAAGGGGTGACTAAGGTTTGGGAATATTGTAAATGACCATGCTAGACATCTCCTAGAGTCTTGTGGAATTCCGTTAAGTTTTGATAGGTTTTTTTTAATTATTAAAATGTTCCATTAATTGGAAATTTTAATTATTTTTGATGAAAAATGTAAAAATTTAGTCCTTGCGGATTTTGTATAGGGGTGTGGGTACTCAAATCAAATGGTAGATGACCCCCTACACCTTTGGACCAAGTTTCGGCTAAATTGGACGAGTTTTGCTAGGTCATTGTCCATGAGGAGTCCAAGTCAGTCAAAAGTTAGCATATAATTGGCTAAGGTAAAAAGCCAAAATTTGTAAAAAATGACTAAAGTCATGAGAGAAAGTGGGGAAATGATTCATAATGTATTTCATAAGTTGGAAAAGTGATTTCCCACTTAGAAGATCCCCCCATGTTAAGCCAACAACCAAAAGTCATGACTCCCTAGTGAAAAGTGTGCCCCCCTTGCTCATGAACCCATGGAAAAATAAAAATTAAAGCAAGATGGCTGCCAAAACCCTAAGTGAACCCCTCCTTGAGCCTAACTTGATGTTTGGTAAAAGGTAAAGGTGTTTTCCCCCTTCCCCTCTCACCCCTCAAACCCTAACCCATGTTAAAACCCTAAAAGTGTGCCCTCCTTGACTTTGTCTCTGTACCTTGGATGAATGACACTTGGAACTCATCCAAGAGGGGGTTTTCCTCTCTCCCTCATATAAAAGAAAACCTACCCCTCCTCGTTTCACATCTATTCTCACAGCAACTCTACTATGCCAAAATCTATCTCATCTGTCTCTCGTCTATTTCTCATTATCTCCCATTTTCTCTCATGATTCTTGGTGCCATTGGGCAAATCTTTTCTTGGTTAATAAAATAGAAGCTTTGGAGGATTTCTTGTGTTTCTTGGAGTATCCTTGGAGCCATTGTGTTGTGGATTTATGAGGTAATATTGCTGCAATTTAGTTTTCTTGTATTTCCTTGCTTGCATTTTTACTTGGAGACCCAAGCAAAGTATTTTGCTTGGGATGGATTAGTAGTAGTCTTACTATTAGTCTTTGTGAGTTGTTTCTAGTAGATTTGGAAAGTATTTTGCAAGTTATTAGAACACACTCACCTTCTTCGTATTTTGTAGCAAGGAATTATAAAATCTACAGGTTACCAAAGGCTTGGAAAAGTGAATTTCAGATCTAGAAATCCATTTTTTCAACCATCTAAAGCTTCTACATTTTCTGTTTTCAATTCCAACCATATATCTATAAATTTCTAGCACTATTTTCATCTAAAATTGAAAATCTAATCTCTATTTCAATTTTAGATTTTTTTATAAATAATTTATGTTTATTATGCTAATATAAAATTATCTCCTCCAAGTGATTTTAGTAATTTCCAGCTAAAAAAGCTTGTTTTTTGCAAGTTTTTGCAAGTTTAAGGAGAATGTCTACACATTTTTGGCCCCAAAACACTCAAGGAAGCATCCAAGAGTTTGGGTGCCAAACCCTCTTCTCTATTCTCACTTTCTAAGCATTGTAAACAACCCAAGAGAGTCTATTGGGCTTGCATTCTCTCTACTTTAAATTTTTCTGTAAAGTGTAAATAAGTTTTTGTGTTTTTCCCACACCTTGCATAGTGATTGGCTTTGCCATCCATGCAATATCGTGAAGGCTAGGTTCAAATTTAATTTTTTGTTTTACTTTTATTTACTCACCTTGGCCAAAACCGGTAGGCTTGTCCTCCATCTTGTGCCATAGTTGTGAGGTTGTTCTTTTATTTTCAAATCATTTAATTTATTTAATTTTGTCCACACTGTTGTCGTCATTATACACACTTGCAAACGTGGGCTAAGTCCAACCCACTTAGTGTGTCCTTGGAGGCACAATGCCTAGGTTCAAGCCCACTATCACCTCGACTTGAACCTCTTTCGTCTAGGCTTACTCCTAGGGAAGCCAAGGGGGGTAGACCCTAGTTACTATGTGAAATTAAAAGTTAATTCTAGGAGTTGATTTTAGATGATTAAAGGTTGGGGATCTAGCCTATATGCAAAAGCAACAATGCAAAGTGCAAGATTAGAAATGCAAAAGAAGTCCTTTCCCTAAGGCAACTAAGACTAGTATCTAAGATTGGGCAAGGGGTCAACTAAGTTTGAGGGAGTTTAGATTTTACAAAGATTACAACCAAATTTACAAAAGAATACTAGATACAAGATTCTACAAATAAGACTAGATACAAAAGAATGAAAGCAAGAACTATCTACAAAGTTAAAGTGTAAACTAAGAGATACAACAATGAAGTTACAATAGATACAAATTATACAAGACAAAGCAACTAACTTGTAAAGAAAATTGAATGTGCAGGTAAAGAAGATATTGCTCAAAAGGAAAGTAGTACATAACACATCAAACCAACTATCCCAAACAAGAGTGCCTCCAAAGGATGCGCAACTCGAGGGGAAGTTTCACCAGCATACACCACCACAAGCTCCAAGCAATGAAGAAGCCTCCAAAGGATGCACAACTTCAAGGGAGGAGACCAATCACATCAAAACACAACTTAAACTCAAAATTAAAGCGTTGGAAAGAGGCCTCCAAGGGCTAATGCACAACTTAAGTTCACTTAGTTAAACCCACAAAATGCTTAAAGTAAAATTGCATGTAAAATAGATGTAAAGTGAAGTGCTTGCAATGTAACTTAAGCATAAACCATAAAGATACCAAAGTAGATTGTCCAAGATTAAGTGGATTGATTAGGATTAGTTAAGCTGTTAAGTTAAGTTGTTAAGTTAAGTGTGAATCCTAGACCAAGTGACAACCCAAGAACTCTCTCCGCTTGTACCAAAAGAATTGTTGGGTGCTCAATAAGTGAGGCAAACAAGGCCACACCCTAGCTCCACAGGTCAATCCAGGAACAAAAGTACTCCACAGGGAGGACACCAAGTGTCGTGAGACCGTCCCCGATCTAGCACCCCCCGCTTCTTCCTTAAGTTCCTTTTTTGTTGAAAAAGTTGGGACAATAAGTGGTGACCTATTAAACTAGGTAGATTTTAGGCCCTGAGAGACTAAAGTAAATTGAGTTAAGTTAGATTAAATTAAGTTAGATTATTTGAAGGTAATTCCAAAGTAGTGCTTGTAGGAGTGTGCTTCCAATGAAAGTACTTGAAAGATAAAAACCTGAAGTGTAAAGTACTTGAAAGGAAATTGCAAGAAACTTAAAGAGCTTGAAAGTAAACAACAAGATTATACAATGCTTAATAAAATAGATTGCAAGACATAAAAGAAAGTACTTGAAAGATTATAACCATAAAGCAAATTACTTGAAGTAAAAACAATTTGCATTGAAAACAAAAGAGCAAGACAAGCACCATAACCTCGTTATGCCTCCATGGGCCTAAACTAGCATTAGATGATTATTTTTAGATCTAGATTATTTCAAACCATTAAGAACATAAAGAAGTAAAAACTATATACTAGCCTAGTCTTACGATTTTGGGGGTTGGCTTAGCCAAGCTCACTCGAAGGTGTAGGCAAACATAAGAAAAAGAAAAGCTTGAAAGAAAACTAAGCTAAGCAACCACAACAAGTGCACAAGATGGAGGACAAAGCCTTCCAGTTTTGTGCACAAGTGGGTGAAAAGAACTTGAAAGTAAAAACTTGGAATTAAATCCTAACCTCTCAACCTTGTCCTAATGACAAGTGGGGCAAACAATAAAAAATAAATTGTTGAAAATGAAAACTACTTCCTAGCCTTACGTTTTTTGGGGGTTGGCTTAGCCAAGCACTCACCAAAGTGTAGGCAACCTGTAAAAGAAAATTACAATACACAAAATTAATTACAATGGAGAAGTGCAAGCCCTTGGGACTCCCTTGAGCTTGCTTACAATGTGTAGAATAGAAAAGAAAGAAAGGGTATTGTTTACCCAACTCTGGGAGGCTGATCTTTAGCTTTGTGTGGCCCCAAATGGCCTCTTGGAAACCTCATTGGTCACTAACCTGCAAAAAACCAGCAAACAAAAGCTTGTTGGAAATGCTGCAAAAAGTGACAAAAACTCAAAAGATTTTTGTTAGTTACAACAAAAAAATTCTGCAGAAAAAATCATCAAGATATAATGATTTATATGACCTTTTCTATGTGTTAGAATACTCAAAAACTCAATGGAAATGAACAGAAATAAAGTGCAGAAATTTTAGAGGATCAAAATGGATGAGAATGCGAGTTTCCAAATCTGAAACAAGTCTTTCAAACCCTTGAAGTAACCTGCAAATATTTGTGAGCAAACTACAAGACAAGAGCAAATGGTGAGTAGATAAATTAGAGAAAACAAAGTACTTTGTAAATCTAAAATCTACTCACTTAGATCCACAATAATACTATTGTAAATCTACCCAAGCAAAATACTTTGCTTGAGAATTCTACTCTAGATCTAAAAGAATGCTTACACAAAATAAGCACCTAGCAATATCACCTCAAATCATAAATGCACCAAGAAGACTCTTAACACACCATTTGTCCTCCAAAGCTTTCTATTAATCCAAGTAGGAGGTTGCTGCAAATACTTGCAACAAGCTTCTCTCTGAAAGAAATGAGCAAGAGAGAAAGATGGGAGAGATGGGAGAAATTTGAGCATAGTAACAGTAGCAAAAGAATTGGTGAGAAATGAGGAGGGGAGCGGTTTCATTTATATTTGGGGAGCGAGAGCTACCCCTCTTGGATCTCTTCCAAGTGTCAAATCAAGAGCTAGAGTGAGCATCTCAAGGAAGGGGACGCAATTTTAGGGTTAGGGTTTTGGTATGGTGAGTGGGAATGAGTTGGCAAGCATTTGCTTGGTCAAAGGGGTGAGGTGGAAGGTCTAGGAGGGCGCACTAGGGGAGAGAGAACCCACGTCCCTCTATTTTTTGTTTTTCCATAGTTTACTCAAGGAGGGGGGCTCAACTTCCCTAGGGGGGACAACATTAAGTTGTAGTGGCTATTGTAGTGTCCCTTTTCACTACCGAGGCTTTCAAACCTCTCGGCAACCAATTTGTACATGGACTTTTACATAAAACATACAGAATGGTATAATCACATGCGTAACAGCAAGGAGATACATTTTCATTCTCGGAATAAACATATAGTTACTGTTATAATTAGACAATCCATAGCTTTCAACAGTAATTCATTTACACAGCGGAAAACATGATAACAGATCCAGCACAGTCATGATAAAATGTGGTAGAGATATAATTAAACACTTATCTTGTGACAGTGGAGAAATCCACCAATCCAAATGCGGGCCTTCCACGAACCTCTCAGTCGTAGACCGCACTGCTCCTCAACTCAACAGTGGGTCACCTCCGAGCTGGGACTGAGCTCCACCCCAAGGCAAGGAATCCAGACTCAGGCTGAGGTTACAGGAAATTCAGTCACACACAACCATCAGGAAGAATGCTCTCCCAGGAATCTCCCACGCTCACTGCCCACAGACCCTCATTCCCCACATGCCTGTTCCACCCCAGGAGAGTGCACCTTCTCTGTCACCTGGACAATCCTTCGGCTACCAGTCTCCCTTACCTTGGGTTAAAGGGACAGACCGGACCGGAAGTCTCTGGGTTCTGTGGCAGCTACAGGGTTCCTTCCAAGAGCTCTCCCTTCCTCTGCGCACTCTCTCACCTGGAGGGAGTCGCTCACAGGCCAACAAGCCTCACGCAGTCCAGAACTGCGTGCCACATCAAACACAGGGAAATTGGACACAGGCTTCCCAAGAACCAGTTCAGCAGTCACAGGCTGTTCTCTCGGTCAAGATTTCAAAATAGGGTTCCACGCACAAGCTCGCTCAGCTTTTCCTGGGCAAACAGAGACTCTTCCCTGAAATTGACATGGACATTTCGTTCAGGGAATGCACACACTGGTTTTCTCTCACAGACAGACTCCACGGCTCTGGACAAGGGTAAACACGCATTCTCCAGCACTCAACACAGGCTTCCTCTCTATAACAGACATACACGAGGTCTCTTGCAGACTGGCTCATACAGCTCCTGCTCAGGGCAGTCGGGTTGAATGGAATGCGGCTGGCTCATAAGGTTGTTCCTTTATGTTTTATTTGCATGCGTCAGGGTGGACATTTGTCACCCTGGGAACTGCATGCGTTCCATCCGCATGCCTCCCTGTACACGCCTTTCCTTTTTGCTAGGAACTTAAGATAAAATAATATGCACATGGCTTTTTAGGAAATAATATTAAAATATTATTCCAGGACTAAGCCCCTAGGCTCAACACTCAGCCCCTTTCCCACCTTCCAGCCCCTAGTTCCTTGCCCACTCTGTGGACGCTCAGTCCCCCTTCACTCATTCATCGTGGTCGGTCTACACTTGGCGGTGTTTATATTTTATTGATTATTCTACATATATACAAGTACAACAGCAGGCTCCTGGCCCTCAAACACTTAGGCTTCCTGGCCTAACAAACACATAAGTCTTCCGGCTTATACAAAACTTGGCTCACCAGCCTATAGAACACATTTACAATTCATTGCATATATCATGATCTGTAACGGGGCTCGGCCTTGGAGACACTACAGCTATGTGGAAAGGGGGCTGAGGGTTAGAAAAGGCTTAGGATGGCTTAATTAGAGGTTTAGGCATCATCTCCTATCTTTTCTCTAACCATTTTGCTTAATTTTACAAAAATTGACATTTTGACTATGTCAATACTAGCAATTAAATTGTTGTTTTTGACTGACTTAGACTCCTTATGGACAAACACCTAGCAAAACTTGTCCAAATGAGTTGAAACTTGGTCCAAGGGTGTAGGGGGTCTCATTCCATATCTTTTGAGCACAAATACCAAAGAGTTGTAACTTGTAAGATTCAAAATTCCAGTCAATAGTTCAAACTTCAAAATTTAAAATTCAAATTTCAAACTTTAAAGTTCAAACTTCATAGGTAAATTGTCATATAATGTTCTGAAGTTCATAACTTCATAACTTCATTGTTTACAGAATAAGCCATAATAAAAAGTCGACTCAAGACTCAAAACAAAGTACTAAGTTTTAGAGACTACTTCTAAATAGGTCATACTACTCATCCCAGATCGGAAGAGTAGTAT
>SNQJ01S0006263.1:128014-152705 GCA_010110895.2 Picea sitchensis | reverse complement strand
CTACTTCTAAATAGGAAAAAAAAAAAGAGATCTAGTATATAGTAGCAACTTAGCAAGTACTAAGTACTATGCTCTAAGTTTTCCTCTTGCCACGAGAAACTTCTAGTTTCTTCTCCCGTGATCTTTGAAGAAGAGTAGGAACAGGTGGAACTGATTGTGCAACACGACCAACAGTTGAATGGCCCCCACATGACAATGGACGTTGTGCAGATAAAGGTAAAACTGATGAATCTGGAACCCTTGTAGTGGATGGCGCTGGCATGTCTCCTCTAGTAATAAGATCGCCATCATGATCACTCAAAAGTTCCTCTTCCAAGCACTCTAAAACAATGGTTCCATCCTCTAAATTACTCTCCTCTGGATTGTTATCCCAAGTCATATCTCTTTTACAAAAAGCATTCCCCCTGCATCACAGTAATGCGACAACAACCTCAACTTGTAATGCACAAAAACCAAGCTTTCTGCTCGGTCTGCATTCAAGTTGTTTCTCTTTACACTGTGGATGAAGCTATAGGTGCTCCAACACCTCTCTGGAGAAGAGTTGTTAACGACCTGAGAAAGCACCTTCACCGCCAATTTATGCAAAGTTTTAGCAGAGGAGCCATACATGTTCCACCATTCTGTCTCGATCTTTGGTTGCATGCAAGTTACCAAAGACTCCATGCTCACTAATGTATTTGCTCAATTTGCTTTGTACTTGAGCACACTCCTCTTCATCAGATACCAACTTGTCCAATGCAAGCATATATCCATTTTGCACCTCTGGATGTGTGTGTGGTTTTCTCCTTTCCCCACCCCCGAGTGTTGGTTGGGCCAACCAAGATAAAGAATAATATTTTGGGGTAAGGACATATGCCAGGGCATGGAGTGGAACATTCAAATTATCCCACCTTTTGACTACAAGTTTATGGATATGATCATACAAGATCGCATCCTTCGGTTGAACAATGTCTTCGATTTGGCCTAGCATGTTGTCCATCTGCTCATACACCTCTCCAATCACCGATCGATCTGTATCTGCAAACCGAATCATAATGTAAATGGGTTTGGTGAACTGCAGAATATACCGAACCTGTTGCCAAAAATGGCCATCAAGAACTGTGTCCTCCACCTCCAGAAAGTCACTTCTCTCAGATACGGATGTAGCCTGTCTTTTAGATCCTGCCATGAATCACTCGAGGCCATACTAGCCAATGCCTCTCTTACCTTCAACAGGGACCTGAAGGTGAGATAATAGCTAGCAAATATGGCCTTAGCAATCTTTAGTAACTCCAACTTGGAGTGAGTGCGAAAAATGTGATTGGTAATAAATCTTATTATCTTCTTCCGTCTCTTGTACAAAGCAACAATCCATCTATAATCATGGTCCTTCATTTTACTGATATCATGCATCAAAAGGTTCATTGTGTGAACCAAACAACCCGACCAAAATATATTGGAGTACCTATCTTCAATGATTTCTCTTGTTGCCTTACAATTAGCAGCATTATCAATGATGAATTGAATGACATTGTAGGGCTCAATCTCTTGAATGGTTTTAAGCAAGGCATCTGCAATATTAATCCCTGTTTTGCAGCGATCTGAGTAGTCATGGGCTGAAAGGAAGATCGCACCACTCTTAGACACACCAAGAATATTTATCAATGGCTTGTCTTTCACATTTGTCAAACCATCAGATACAATTGATACCCCATTTAGGTTCCACTCATTTGTAAATTTTCCTAGAGCACCTTGGAGTTTGGCTCTTTCCTTGTCAAGTCCCAAGGTTCTAGCTTTGTCATCCTCGAGGCTCCTATAACCTTTAGGGGCACCATTGATGGCTTGGACATTTCATGCCAATATGGTGAGCGAAGAACATTGAATGGTATACCACATGCATAGAGAAACCTGTAAACGCTTGCATCCACATCATCTCTACAACCTTGGTCAAGGAATTCTGATAGTGTTCTAGGTGAAGACAAAGGCGAGAATGCACTAGCATGGGGGGATGTGCTTCGACCAGTGAACATTCTTCGTGCATTCTCAGGTTCAAACTTTGGTCTTTTGGCTTTGTTTTGTGCTACCTCCTCTTCCCTTTGGTATTTGAGTCTATCTTTGGAATTGATACTCACACAGGCTTTGATTCCTATATTCTTACCTTCATCCCAGTACATAGACCCACATAGATTCTTTCTCACATGGGTATAGGAACCTGTGTATTTTGTATGACAATGGTGGCATATAAATTTCCCTGTTCCACCCCATTTCCCTTCACTAAGCTTTGTGACATACTTCCATAGAGGTGTGTACCTCTCTTTGGATTTTTGGGGATCCTGACCATCACTATCATTTTCATTGTCTTCATCCCCTCCCATTCCTTCCTCCTCTCCTTGGTATGATGTCCACTTCTATTTCTTCCTCACTATCATGGGTATTTCGACGTGAACTTCCCACCACCATCGTTATAATAAAAAATGGAACCAAAATGGCATACCACATTGACATCAACATCATGAATGTTGAACCTTGGCCCTTGATAATAAGTTGCTACCTGCAATAGAATGATGGAGAAGAAATGGGAAAGACTAGGAGAAGAAATTATTCAAATATTCAACATAGTATAATATACTAGTTTACAACACATGCATTTAAAAAAAAAAAACAAGAAAGAAAATGGGCTTAAGAGCCTACCTCTTTAGCTCTCCAATGGTGGTTGAATATGACTATGGTAGCCTTCAATCTCCCTTCCGAGCTCTCACAAATGGTAGCCTTCAAAGTTCAATCTCTCTTCCAAGCTCTCCAATCTCCCTATGGGAGCCTTCAATATTCCTTCCAAGCTCTTCAATTTCCCTTCCATCTCCTCAAGAACTAGTAAGAACCCTCTCAAAACCCTCTTAGCAAAGATGAGTGAAATGAATGAAATGAGAAATGGAATTAGAGAAAAGAGAGTGAACGAGTGTTTTAACCTCTTACCTAACCCTAGGCTACCTTTCCCTTGCTTCATTTCTCTCAAAAAACAAAAAAACAACTCTCAATAACCTCCTCACGCGCACGGGCCTGCTGGAGCGTTTTTGGGGAGCGTTTTTTTCGTTGGGAGCGTCCAGGCAGCGAACACTCCCTGAGCACTCCTTTAAAAAACAGGGAACGCATTTTTCAAAGAGGGAGCGTGCTCCCGAAAAACGCTCCCCTTCGAAGTGCGCTTCGGGAGCGGGTTCGAGGGGGGGGGGGCTCCCCCGCATCCTTGGGTTAAACAATGTAATATCCCTAATTCCACAGATCAGAATATATGCCTCTACTAACGATTATTTGTTGTTGGAACTGATACACTTTGGGTTTCTGGATACGTTTAGTGATTGGTTTTAACATGCGTGGTGATTTTGCAGGTGATTACAGTTGTTTAACAGTATATAAGCAAGTACGCAAAATATAAAGACACAAAACAACTGCAACAATGTATTATGAAAATGACTGGGTACAATGTCACATGCAGCTAAGTAAAATAAATCTCTCGGCTAGATCAGAGACAAAAGAATCTTAGCCGGAATACAATAAGCAAATTGAAACAATGATACCCAAAAATAGAAGAAAGTTGATGGATCAATGGATGAGGTGTAGGATTTGTTGCATGCTACGGCAACTCATACAGCAACTGCTGCAAAACTAGAAAGTTCGCCCTGGTGGCTAAACTCCTCGCATCTGTCTGGAATTCGTCTCAAACAATGTTCCTTGACCTCATGCACACTCTTTGTGTCTGTCCAACTGAAGATCGACCCTCTACAAATCTGTACAGACCCCGGATGGATCCCCCTAGGGGAATGCGCCCCAACTGCTGCCAACAACTACTCCCTAGAGATTCCACCATCGAAATCTAGTTGTAATAGTCTGAAACTGAGCACCCTAGGCTCCTCTGTAATGGGTCGGAAGGGTTTCCCTGGATCTGATATGGTGATCTCTCGGGAACCCTAAATGTATCCTCCCCAACTGTCGCACCCTCACTGGCTGACTGATGTGCCCAAGATGATTTCTACGTCGAAATCTGACGAGAAACCAGTCAATAGATGCGCCATGCCTTCCTCTCAATTGGGTCGAAAGGGAATCATTGGATTCTCCCTGGTTGGGACAAGTCGAATCTCTAAGTCTCCTCAAAGGTTGCGCCATGTCCTTGAATAAGTGCACCCTTGTTGTTCCAACCTATGTAACTGTTGCTAAAGATCGATAGAAGATCTGTATCATCCCTCGGTGACTAGGGTGTGTCTCTCAACACCGAAATCAACCTTCGGGTGTATTCCTCCTGGAATCCACAAAGTCACGGATTCGCCTAAACCTGTGAAGTCGCCTTAGAGCTCACTCTTGTATTATAAAATCTGCATAATGAGGAATTAGGTCGCTTCTCCTCATACACTCCTCCAAACCCTAATTCGTTGTTGACTTCTATTTTTATCTCAAGATCATTTAAAGGCGCTTTTACCCACTTTTCACTTAATGTCACTTTCAAATTATAACATTCTCTAGTAAAGTAACATCAAGTGACCTTGTTTTCCCCTTAATCTCCCTAGCTATAATCTAACGAAGATGTTTAGACTAATAAGCCTTCCCCTCTGGAGCTCCTACTCGAAAAGGGACATTACAAACAACCCCCTCCATAGGGACTAAGGCAACCGCCTCCAAAAAATAGAAGAGAAAATTCCAAATTAATCCTTGTGTGTTCTTCAAATGAACCTCCTCCCCTTATATAGATTTTTCTTTTAGCTTGCCTCCTTGTTTTAGGTGGCTTGCCCCTCAAGTTAAGGTCTTTTTACCCTTTTCTTCACCCAAAGGTAGCTTATCCCTTAAGTTAGGGTCTTTTACCCCCTTGCTTTTGCCCCGTGAGCACATTTAGACCAGTCGCTTTCCTCTTTGCGTCCATTAAGGCCCCATCGCTCCCCTTTGGTTGGGGACTATGGCCTACAGGGAGCCCCCTAAGCCACTATGTCCCTCCTCCAGTGGGATCCTCCGGTGGGATCAAAGGGGAGGGCACATGACAGTTTTACTCCTAAGAAGAAACATTGGAGATGATGATCACATAATCACGTCATCACTTCATTATCTTGTGTTAGAGATGTCACGAGAAGAGTGCACCTCTCTCTCTCTCTCTCTCTCTCTCTCTCTCTCTCTCTCTTTGTACTTTATCTCTCTTGTAATGGAGGCACTAGGGGTTCTTGAAGCACTCAGAGCATCTTGAATACTAGGGATTAGGGTTTCATCCCATGGAAACATCGAAGCTAGTGTTTTGTGATTAAGCCCTAGATTGTACTTGTTGAGGAGAGGAGAAGAATAGACATCTTGCCTAGGAGGACTTGCTAGTGTGATGCTTGCTTATTGGAGCTCCTTGGTGTTGGCTAGGGTTTTCTTGGTTTTCCCTAGCTATCATTTTGGAAAGCTAGATGATTGTAGTAACCTTGGGATGAGGCTATTTCATGTATATGAACTTCATCTTTATATATATATATATATATATATATATATATAATTTATTTTTAAGGTCACGACCAAGCCAGACACCAAATTGGTGTATGATCCCCCTTGTTTGTGGGACAAGGGTCCCCCTCCGCACGGTGATTTAATTGCTAAAGTCTACAGAGTTGTACATACCCCACGCCCCTCTGGCTTTCAACCTCTGACCTCTTAAGAGGAAACACATGTTCTTAACCATTAGGCCCACTCAAGTTGTGCATGTGTATATATATATTTGAAGTTTTCAGCTGTCCAAAATTGTCTTATTGCATATTTTATTTTCAGATATCCATTTCTTCATGATTTGATAATTTCCAGCACTTGTATGTCTTGCTGATTTAACATAAGTTAAGGCTGAAATTGTTAAGAGTTTTAACATTAATCTTCAAGAACATAGGGCAGATTTCCAGCTGT
This sequence comes from Picea sitchensis, assembly GCA_010110895.2. Lineage (NCBI taxonomy): Eukaryota > Viridiplantae > Streptophyta > Pinopsida > Pinales > Pinaceae > Picea > Picea sitchensis. The sequence goes on along the minus strand of SNQJ01S0006263.1, from coordinate 146,819 downwards.
AATTTCTGCTGTTTTAAAGTGATTTTCAGATCTTGTCTATGCATGATAAGATTGCCCTAAAGGGATGAAACTTGTTGGCACACATTTCGTATCTTTCCTCTTGGACTGCCTTCTTTATTAGGGTTAATAAGAAGTGAACTATTGTCTTCTGTTGTTGTTGTTTCCTCATATTTCATAGCAGCCCTAAGGCTGAAAATTCATAAGGTTAAGATCCAAGAAACCTCTAGGAAAGAGGTGGAATTTCTGAAGTTGCATTAAAGCATGAGTCTCAGAAATTTCTACAATATGAAGTTGCATGGCTTTAGAGAACACCTGAGAATTTGCATTGTAAATATAATCTTCCCACCATACTTTGCTGTGATGAGCAAAGTTTGATGAAGATTGAAAAGAACCCATTATTGCATGCACAAAGCACTAATCACTAATGTACACTGTCACTACATTAGAGAACAAGTGACAAAGAAGGAGATCGATTCAATATATTTTGCTATAGAGCAGCACACTACCGATATCTTTACCAAGCCATTGGGAAAGGATAAGTTCGAGAGATTAAAATCAGCTCTTGGATTTGTGGTGAATGAATGAGATGATCATTATGTGACTTGTTCAAGAGATTAATGTTTTGTCATTGGCATTGGTCATGTTATGATAATCTTATTATTATTGTATTAATTGAAATGTAAGAATTAGGATTAATATCTCATCCCTTGTTCATACCCATGGTTTCATCAAAACCACAGATCTCGTAAAACTTGTTTTATGTAATGCTTTGTCTATCTAAATGCATTTTAATGAGTAGATCAGGTGTTCAAATAGTCATGTGATAATAGGAATGCTTAAGAGTTTCAATTGATCGCTTTCATCCTGTTAGAATTAGGGTAAAGATGCAGAACAGTAGTATCTTTTTATTTTCAGTGAAAGAAACAGCTAGATCTAAAGATCAACAGACTTAGAACACTTTAACTAGTATTCAGATCTAAGAGAGACAGCAATAAACTTAGTAAAAATTAGATCTGAAGATCAGAAACAAAACTCAGATCTAATAAACAAGAACTCTACTAATTTGACAGTGAACAGATCAAAATAAGATAAACAGATCAAAATAAGATAAACAGAAGAGGAGAAGGCTTAAAGCCACAGTCTCATAGCAACAAGCATTAGAGCTGGAACACAGTCACAATGGGAGAGAAGGCTGCAACTGTCAAATACACAACAGCAGAGGAGAGAAGGTGCTATTCCAGTCACAAGATAGCAGTAGAAGGGAGCCGCACACCAGCAGAGAGAGGCCGCAACACCCAACAGCAAATGCTGTACCTCAAACACCTCCCACAGCAGCAAGTAAGGGAGAGCCGTGGCTTGTACACCCACACAAACAATTGAAAGAAGGGGCCGCACCACAGGTAACCTTCACACAGCAGACTTGGAAGGAGGCCGCACCACAGGTAACCTTCACACAGCAGACTTGGAAGGAGGCCGCTCCAATATAACCCTCAAAAGGAGTCACAGTCACACCTTATGAACCCTGCAACAGAAAGCAAAGGAGGCCGCACCAAGAAGCATCAACAGAAAATGGGGCCGCAGCTAGGAGATGATCCGCTCACACCAAAACAAAGAAAATCTAGTGTGTGGAAAGGGGAGGTGAGGGTTCTTATTTATAGTATGGATTAGGGCAAAGTGGAATTAAAAATATTATTAAAATATCATGTTTAAATTAGGTAATTTAAACATGATATAATTTAAATATAAATTACCCTTAAAATATAAAAACCCAAAACCAACACAAGTAAAGGTAAGGGGAGGGTTAGCTAGGTGGCAATACTCATTCCTTCATTTAACATGGTGAACTTATTACTTTATCATCATTGCATATGGGACTTATCCCTCATGTGGTTATGTCCTTCTTCAAGGAAGGTCATGTACCATCAAAATACTTGATAGAGGATCAAGTAGCCCCAGAACTTTTTCTGGGGTCTTATCCACCAAGGTCAAAGACCAAGCATCAACCCATGCCGTATGCATGGGTACCCTGGACATTTCCAAGGGCCCTAGGCTTATCTAGGGGCTTTAACTGCTTGGTCCTAGACCAAGAACCCCAGTCGTATACTGGGGGCCCTCTCAGGGGTCTTTACTGCTTGGTTCTACACCAAGAACCCCAGTCGTATACTGGGGGCCCTAACAAGGGTCTTTTGCCATGGCACTGACTGTTTGGTCCCAGACCAAGTACCCCAGGAGTGCACTGGGGGCCCTAGATCTCATCTAGGGTCTTAGCCATCCTCCAGGAGAATGGCTCTTGCAGCTGCTTATAAATTTAACACATCCCTTGTTACTCTTTTGCATCTTTAATTTGTTTGCTAGTTTGATAAACTAATATGTGCAACATACATGGGGAGTGTGAAAAACTACTCTAGGAAGAAATGGGAAGAGAGCAAGAGAAGGATAGAAGGCCCAAGTGATATAACCAAACACAAGGAAGCCTACAAGAACAAAATGGATACAAATCAGGACACAACGGAGGAAACCCTAAACCAAAAACATTGTAATGCATCAATTCTCCTAACATCAAAGTGTAATAAGTTGGTGATGGGATTCTTGCCATCCATTTGCTGTGAGCTCTGCAGTCTACTTTTCCTAATCAACAAAGTATTAGAGATTTGTTCACAAGGCCACTTATCCCCAAACTATCCAAAGTCTGGAAGTAATTGGTAATGAACTTGGAATTAGCAGTGCAAGAAGATCCATCTTACAAGCATTCCCCTAAAGGCAAAGCATCTTAGGATGGAGATGGGCGATACTTCTCGAGTGTATCACAGACCAAGAAAAGGAACATACCAAATGCAATTATCCTAATAATACAAGTAAATGGTGTATCGTGTATAAAGTCAAGAGTCCCTCGATAAATGGTGTATCGTGTATAAAGTCAAGAGTCCCTCGAATGAAAAGTGTGATTACAATTTCAAATATCAAATGGACAACTTTCCTCTACAAATTTGCTATAAGCTAATTTAGGGTAAGGATAAAACAGCGGTATCTTTTAAAAATTAAAGCAAACTCTTTTAGATCTGAAGAACAGAGAGCATATAGGGTAGTAACAGTAGAATAGAAAGATAAACAATAGAACTAGAATATTCTGAAGCAAAGATCTATGCAAGATATATATCAGTAAACTATAACCAATGAGATATTTGAACTCAGATCCAAACAGAAATATAGGTGCTTTCAAACATATAAGACAGCAGTGTTCTAAAACAGAATTCACAATGAATCATAGAACAAAACAGAGATGTAATGATTCTTTCAAAATAGAGCAACAGCAGATCTCATAATTTAATTCTAAGTCAAACAGTATAAAACATATGACTGCAGTTCAATAACCACAGTCATATAGAATATATGACTGTGGTTCAATAGGACAAACACAGAAAAGATTATAAAACTCAGATCTGAATCTTGAATAATAACAGAGTAGAAGCACACCTGGCAGTAGCCTTACCACTGGAATAGGTGAACAATCACAAAGGAGATAGGTCTAGGTTTTATGCCCAGTTAAAGTCTGGTTCTGATCCATACAAGATCTCTAGCCACCGACATGGATCTTCATGCCACCACAGTCAAGACATAAGTAAAAACTGAAACCCCAACAGTAAGAACCCAAACCCTAAAGTTGAGGTGGAGATAAGGCAGAATAGACAGCTGCATCTGCTTAGAATGGACAGCGTCTGCACTTTGCAGGTCACGGCACCTCCAGCAAGACACGGCACCTCCTCAACAGAGCCGTTTCTCTGCTGAGGGTACCGCGGCAGAGAAACGGCACCTCCTCAACAGAGCCACGGCACCCTCACAACAGAGCCAAGGGTACCGTGACCTGTTTGATGAGTACCCTCAACAGGCCACGGTACCCTCAGCAAGATATTGGTGACAGCAAGGCCAAAAAGAGAGGGTTGCAACACAAAATCACCAAGACAGGGCTGCAAAACAAATCTGGACTGAGGCCGCACTGTTCCAGGAGACTCCACGCTGAGGTAGTCACAAGGGAATGTCACAAATAGAAAGTATGTAAATGGCAAGTGAGGGGGAGGGTATTAAAAATAATAATAAAACAAAAAAAAAAAAAAAAAAAAAAAAAAAAAAAAAAAATCACATGTTTAAATTTCACATTTAAACATGTGATCATTTAATATTTGGAACTATTATTTTAAATCAACCCTCAAGATAAAACAAACCCCCAAGTAATTCAAACAAAGCCTACAACAAGGGTAAAGTGTTTTCAAAAGCCCACAAGCAAAAAACCAATTAAGGCAGCCCAAAGGGCTTGACACTCTAAAGGGCATTACTTCATATTCCATCAAATCATATGGTGAACTCCTCATAATTTTATCAATAACGATATGGACGCTATCCCACTTGTGGTTGTGCCCATCTTCAAGGAAGGCCATGTACCACTGGGTTTCACACCATGTCAAGAGACTGTTGATCAACCCATGCCCTTAGGGTATTTATACCCTGGACTCAGTCCATGGGCCCTAGATAAATCTAGGGTCTTAAGTGCTTGGTCAAAGACCAAGACTACCATGCCTGGGGCATGGTTACTTCCCCCGGGTTACAAACTGTGGCCCCGTTACAAACCTATCTCTCAATCTCTGCTTGGGCTGCAACCAAGACTCCCATGCCTCAGACATGGTTACCCCCGTCAGTACTCCGTGGCCCTAGATATATATAGGTTCTTTAAATGCTTGGTCCTAGATCAAGACTTCTACGTTCTCAGTATTGAGCTATTCCCCGTTGCCAACCAGGCCCCGTTACTAACCTAGGTTCCTCTAACCCGCTTGTTGCAAAACTTAAGACTCCCATGCCCTGTGCATGGTTACCTCCCCGGTTACTAACCGTGGGCCCCGCTATAACCTTAGGGTCTTCAACCGCTTGCTACGAATCAAAGCCTCCACACTGCATGGTACCTGGTTAGTAACCAGGGCCCCGGGTTACTAACTCTAGGGTCTTTATCAAAATATGTCTCGGATCACATATCCCAGGAGTGCACCTGCGCCCTAGGATTCCTTAGGTCTTAGCCATCCTCCGTGAGGCCTCACTGGCCGCATGGAATTCAACACTCTCTCTCATCAAGAGAGGCATTCTTGGCTATACCAAGCTTGTCACGAAGTATACAAACTTTATCAAAGACAGCGGCTTGGTAAAGATGTCTACCGCTCATTGCCTAACATACGTAAGTCGAGAAATTCTCCCGAATCATATCCCCGATATAATGATATCCTCATTTCAATATGTTTTGATCTGTCATAAAAACACCTACCTTCGCAGGAGTTTTATGCAAAATTTTGATTGTCACGTTGTATAACCGTAATACCAAGCTCATTCCCTAATAGGTCCGAAGTAGCTTCGAAGCCACATCGCTTCTAATCGCAAATAATGTACTTATATATCACCGCAGCGTTTCTTTAGCTACGAATCCTCGCTTTCCCTCACCGGACTGAAATCATCGGGCCAACCAAGATCGAAGCAATATCCTAAGTACTCTTCCTGGCCCACAACACTTTGCATCCAATCAGAATCTGGGAAACCATGTAACATCACACCCCTACTGCATGTGTATTCCCAGTCCATAGGCTATGGTCCTCAACATATCTCGTGATATGTTTCACCGAATTCGCGGAATGTAGTTTTGATCACACATGAATCGGGTTTGCACAATACCAAAGATAGCAGATATCCGGTCCGGTGATGCACGCAGGATACCGCGCGAACCAATGATCATTTCTGGTGACATGGTGGTCTTCTCGATCCTAACTCCGGACTTGCTCTTGGAGTTTCTTCAAATTTGAGATCATTGAGGTAGTCATGGACTTCATACCATCATGCCAGATCTGCGGAGGATGTCAATGGCACATTTACTCTGGGTGAGAAAACTTCTCCCGGTTTCACGCAAACTTCTAACCCCAAAATAGTGCATTAGCCCTAAAGTCTTTCATTTCAGCCCCCTTTAGGAGAGTCTCCCTCCTAACTGAAATATCGTGTCTTCCTCCCCAAAGGAGGAACAAGTCATCCACATAAAGAACTAATAGCACCGGATGATTTTGAATGACCTTTATGTACGGATTTGGATCCGCTATGCTCTTGGTAAATCCAAGACTCTATAAGAAGCTGTCAATTCTGCCACACCAAGCTCTTTTGAGCTTGTTTCAATCCACAGCATATAGTGTTTTCTTTAGTTTACATACATGAGTTCTTTATTATGTTGGAAAGAAGCCTTCAGCTTCAATGTAAACTTCTTCTTCTAACTTCACCGCGAAAGTCTTAACATCCATCCGATGTAATTTCCATCCAACATCGCTTTAAGAGAAGTACCGATAGTTCGAGTAGATGAATACCCCGGCAAAGGCAGTAAAGATCTCTGGCTATAGTCATTAATTACCTTCTTTCCGAGAGGTGGTTCCTTGTTACAAATTCAGCCTATACTTCTTTCTAACGCTTATCTCACGTGGATGCTTTATTTTGTAAAGCCATTTAGAGGTTACCAGAGATTTGTTGCGAGGCCTGGGAACTACTGTCCAAACATCATTTTTTAAGATTGAATTATATTCTTCAATCATGGCATCCTTCCATAATTTGATGTTTAGCCGCATCGCCAGGCGTGGAAGGCTCAATCAATTTCATGATAATGAAATTCAAACCCGGTACTTATCCGTTTCGCTTTCTCCGAAGTGCCCTTTGGTGCTTAGGTGTCATTCCTCAAAAATTCTCTACTTACACCTGCTCGGGTTTCCTCTTAATGAGGTAAAGTTCCACCGGAACCTAATAGGCCAGTTCTGGCCGATCTCGTTTTAATCTCTCGAGGCTTCCTCCATCCGTCTTCGTCTCAAGTAGCGGAGAGCCGTCGAGCTTCGCCCTCCTCCTCAATCACATACTTCAGATCTCCGGCCCAATAAAAGTCAGCTCCTTCATGAAGGTTACATCACGATTTCTACTTCAATGAATTTTTGTCCTGGGATATAAATTCATTGAAGTAAGTCGTGATTTATATCCCAGGACAAAAAATTCATTTCTTACCAGACGACTCTAGTTTGGTCATTTTCTCTTTTGGTATGTGTATGTTGACTGGACTGCCAAAAATTCTCGATGTTCAACTGACGGCGGTAACCCGTGAAAACTTCTCTGTAGAGTTTTCGACTGGCACTTCGGGCTAATTCGCTCAGATGTATATCAGCCAGATCGGGTGTGCTCTCCGCCAAAGAGATAGTGTGGTAAAGTTCGATCGTATCAGTGCCCGGGTCGCCTACGTGATGGTCCTGCTCGGCCGCCTACCCCATTTGTTGAGGGTTGTAAGGCACGGCCAACTCCCTCTTAATCCCTGTGTAAGCTCGAAGGCGAGTTCATCATACTCTTGAAGAGTCACCTTTGCCATTGTTCATTCCGAACATGAGGCGTTCTTCCCTCGTCTGTTCTCAAGTAACAAGATTTTTGAAGTCTTGTAATCTGCTAAAAGATTCATCTTAGTCTTCAAGAGAAACATATCCGTGTTTTGCAGAACAACTTCACTAATAAATATAATGTAATAAATACAACCACTCATTGAAGGTGCATACATAGGGCCACAGAGATCTGATTGAATTAGGTCTAAAACTCCAGGTGATTTTCTTTTGCTAAGAGGATAGGGTTTCTAGTGTTCTTACCAAGTAGGCAACATCTGCATGTTATTAGATTCACAATTTAAAATACCCCAGATACCTCGGCTTACTCATCTTTTGGAAAACTCCGAGAGCGAAGTCGTGCCCAACTCACAGTGTACAAAGCTCAAGGATTTGTGGTTCCATGCTAAAGTTTTAATTATTTGACTTAAATCTTATACGCTTCATTAATTTCACTTAGTTCCAGACCAAAGTGCATTTAAAAAATCTTTATTCTGGAAAGTATAAGAGGGTTTGCCTGAAATTAATGATAACCTTTAATTTCTAATACTGAACTGAAATTAAATTTTCCTTTTAGACCAGTACATAGAGAATTCTGCTAATATGATGATAAAATTGAGTGGACAAATGAAATAGAGCCAAAACTTTTTATCTCTAGTGCCAAGAACACGCTGCCTTAGTTCAACTTTTTGGTTCTAATTTCTCTCAGCTTTTATAATTTCAAGGTTTGTTGAAACTGTACTATGTGCTTTGAGGTTCCATCACTTATTAAATTTACAACTCTCCCTCGAATTTGTGATGGTACCTGGTTTCTAAAAACAAGGTAGTGTTCTTCTGTAATTTTGTTCTCAGAAATTTCCTGCTCTGCCTTCTTTGAGGCCTCCTTCTTGAGGTTTAGCTTCATTTTACAACCAGGCCTGAAACTTTGAAATTCCTGAAACTCTTCCTCGGTTCTCTCTATGCTAAAAGAGGGTTCCCGAATCTTTTGCTAGTGTCCTAACTTCTGCTACAATTGTGTCAATTTATCTTGTATGCAGGCTGGATTGAAGCGAGAGAGCTTTGATTCTTTCGTAGGTTTCTTTACTCCTTCCTTTCGGACTTGGGGAACTTTTCCATCTCTTGCTTCAGGAGTGTTCTCGGTGATGATAGCTTTTTCTGCTGCTCATTCTTCCTTCCTCTTCCAAGGCCGCCGCTACAAATTTAAAGCAGTTAGATGGGTTTCTCTCTCCAATTCCATCGGCGGCACCCTAAATAGTCGGGAGTCCAATGGTCACCAGGAGATATCCGCCACCGGTCTCCACGGTAAATCAGTCGAATTTTAACTTTGAGACTTTGGAGAGAAGAGTATTCTTCCCATTCTCTATAAAGCGTAGCCGCCTTCTGCACTCTTTTCGAGGTATATATCACGAAGATCAAATGAAGTAATTTCAAAGCACTCTTTTGTGGGAGTACCTCATAAGGGACCGATAAAGGTTCTCGTTATTGACAATTGAGGATGATATTTCCGGGTTGGTTTTATATTCTTGAAGGTCGCCTTACTGAGTAGGGTTCTTTCCGCTTTCTCCTATGTAAAGTCTTCGGTAGTTCATAGTTCTCGCAAATGCTCATCCCTTATCAGCGCCAGTTTTCTCAAATTTCTGCGCTAATCCGCTTTCTTCTCAGCCTTGAGTGCAGCGAATTTCACATGGTCGATCTCACAAAACCTTTTAAAACAAATGGACCGTAAACTCACACTGCGATTTGATTAGCACCTATTGTTCTGATTCCATAAATTTCTGCGCTTGAATAAACAAAGAAATTTTCGCAATTAAAGCAAAACTTTTTATCCAAGAACAGTAGATATAGGGTATGGCCAGAGAATAGAAAGGAAAACAATAGAACCAGAATATTCCCGTGGGCTTTCGTGTTAATCTGGCGTGATATATATCATAAACTATTATAACTAATGAGTTATTTGAACCTTATCCAAAATTACCGTAAATAGGTGCTTTCAAAGTATTATTATAAGATGCTAGCAGTTCTAAAATAACAATCTTCAATACAATGAATCATAGAAATGTAGAGATGTAATGATTCTTTCAAAATAGAGCAACAAGTAGATCTCTTTATACTTCCATCTCTAAGCTATCAGTGATAAAACTTTACAGGGATCAGCTCATCAAAATCCATGCTACAGACTCCTGAGTCTCGTATATGACCGCAGTCAATAGGACAAACACGTAAGGCAAGATTATAAACCCTAGATCCTAATCTTAACAATACCGGGTAGAAAATCGGCAAGAGTTTTACCACCGGGATTAAGAGAACAAAAGGAGATAGTTCAGGGTTTTACTCGGCTTAAAGTCCGGGTTCCTCGACTTATACAAGATCTCTACCAAATCGATTGGATGGATCTTCATGCCACCACCACAACAAGATGTAAGTAAAAACCTAAACCCCAATGCAAGAAGTAGAACTCCAGCAACCCCTAAAGCTCTGAGGTGGAGATAAGTAATAGAATCCGTGATCATTTTTAGAACGGATGCTGCCCGGGCTTTTGCAAAGGCTCAATAAGACTTCCGAAGAGGACACCTGCGAGAATTTCACAAGAGTCACAAAGAAGGTTAATGCATCTCCTCCTCAATGAGCCATCTACAAAGACACGCCCCAGTTTTCTGTATTCTCCAAGAGGGCATTAATTTCACAAGATTAACAGAGACAAATACACAAGAGGGTACCGCGGCAACAATAAAATCACCAAGACACACGCGAAAACAACTGACCGAGTACGATCAAGCTTCGTGAGACTCCATCACTGAGGTAGTCACAAGGAATGTCAGCAATAGAAAGTGTGTGTTGAAAGGTTAGGAGGGTTCTTTAAATAGTTTTAGGTTAGGTAGGAGGGTAATAAAATTCATTAAAATAAAACATATAGATCACATGTTTAAATTTCACATTTAAACATGTGATCATTTAATATTTAAATTCATTATTTAAATCAACCTCAAGATAAAACAAACCCCCAAGCAACTAAACAAAGCCCACAACAAGGGTAAAGTGTTTTCAAAGCCCACAAGCAAATAAACCAAAGACACCATAAGGGTTCAAGGGCTTCAATAACGGCATTACCTAACTCCATCAAAATCCAAGTGGTGAACTCCTATACTTTTGTCACCGATAAGGGATTTTATCCCACTCCTCGTGGTTATGTCCTTCTTGAGGGAAGGTCATGTACCATCAAGTTTCACACCAAGGTCGTGAGACTAAGATCAACCCATGCCCCTTAGGGTGATGAGGCACCTCGACTCGGGCCTGTGGCCCCAGATAAATCTGGTTCTATGCCTTTACATAAAATCAAGACTCCTATGCCTCGCATGGTTACCCCGTTACAAAACCAGGGGCCCCGTTAGCAAACCTAGGGTCTTCACCGTTTGGTTACAAACTAAGACTCCCATGCCCAAGGCATGGTTACCTCGGGTCAAGTATCCGTGGGCCCTAGATATATATAGGTTCTTTAAATGCTTGGTCCTAGATCAAGACTCCCATGCCTCAGTATTGTTACCCTCCGGTTACTAACCAAAATCTCCGTTACTAACCTAGGGTCTTCAACCGGCTTGGTTACAAACCAAGACTCCCATGCCCCAGTATTGTTACTCCCTGGTTACTTCAACTGTGGCCCCGTTACAAACCTAGGGTCTTCAACTTCTTGGTCTGGGACCAAGTAGTTTAAGTCCTTAGATATGTCTAGGGCCTCTGGTTAGTAACCAGGGCCCCTCGTTACTAACCTAGGGTCTTTATCAAAATATGTCTCATCACATATCCCAGATAGAATCAAGTGCCCCAGGAGGATCTCTGCTCTTAGGTCTTAGCCATCCTCCAGAGAATGGCTCTCGCAGCTACATATAAATTTAACAATTTATTCTTGGCCCTTTAGCTTCGCGTTCAATAATAATGGAAAAAATGTCATAATTTACTTTTTGCCATCATTTTTAGGAAAAACTTGTAGGTGTAAAAGATCCATTCCTGGTTACAACAATAAGTGCATCGTTATAGTTGTATTCAAAATAGGTTATTGAATTGAACTAGATATGCATCCATTATACAAGGGTTATTCATACCTCGAGAAAATTGTCAGGCAATTCACAAATTGAAAGAACATCATCTACATCCCTACTTCCAGGAGGATCAATACTGCACCCAAAAGAAATACCCAAGAAGTTAGTTCAAAAATCTAACTTATAAAATGAAAAATCATGCAATATCATCATGCACAATGTCTTTTTTCTAATCATAAAATAAGCAAAATCCAATAAACTATTCCATAAATAAGATGCCTATAAATCACAAGTGTGAATCTTTCCCTCAACATACATGACAACAACAATAAAACTAACCATCCTACGTCTTCTACTCTTTCCCAATATGAACTCATTAGTGCTTTATCTTATGAGCCACACATGTATGTTTCACTATTAGCCACATCATTATATTGATGGTGTTTCACAAGAAAACAACAAATCTTATCCTATTCCATCATATTTAGGACCATCATACCTAGCACGTGTATGTATGTTAAATTGCAATGGATACCCTTATGGTTGCTTGCATATTTCTTTACATCTCTAGGTGATAGGTCACGAATTATTGCAATAGTGTTAAACCATGGGAGAGATTTCTCCAACATTGCTTTACTTGGAATGTAAACAAACATTAAGAATAATATAAAAGATAAGACGATCCTTCATACAACTTAAGGAAAAGCTCAATGAGACTCTTCATGCAACACTCAAAAGAACACAGTATTGAACATGAACAAGCAGGTGAGATTATTCCTAATTACCGATTTCCCCAGTTTGATTGATATAAAAAAAGAAAAAAGAAAAAATAATAACATGTCAATAAAGTGTAACAATTAATGCCAAGGTTCTATAGGTGGATCAACCACTATAATCATCTTAGGGATATGCAATAAGATTAGATCTAAACCATAAGTGAAGTGCTAACAATAAAAGTATTCAACAGAAGATAGACTAGCAAAAAATCTGAATGTAAGATATATAAATGAAGCTCAAGCAAATCTAGATTCAAGAGTAAACGTGATGAAACCCTACATTGCAAAATAAAAGGAAAAAGAGCAAAAAAGGAAAATTTGATTTTTTAGGTTTTTTGGTAGTTGAAGACAATGATAGACCAGTGCCTTTGGAGGGCAATGGAGTCTCTATACTATAGGCAAAGTCTAGGGTTTAGGATGAGACAATGTTGATGGCACCCGAAGGATTGCCCCTTAAGCGTTGTCTAAGGTTAGAAGGTTCCCTTCAGAGTTGGATGGGAGGATCGGTCCATGACGAAGCCTTTCCTAGTACTAGCAAGGTGAACTCAAAGATTCGCCTAGACAAGAGGACAGAGCCCTAGGACGTCCTACCTCAATGCAATGAACAATAAGTTCAATGATCAAAGGGGGAAGGTTAGAAAATATCACCTTGAGAACGCTTCCAATTGGAGCAGTTCACCCTTCTTTGGCATTGTAGTAGCCTTTTACTTCTAGCAAATCTGAAATGTACTTATCTAAAACCTTGAAAAATATCTAAACATTCACTTAGAAAAAAGAATAGATAGCCAAGAACTATTTAAGCATTTTTTCTCATTAATCTCCAATGATTTGAAATGGAGGAGGACTCTTCCTTTTATAGGTGAAGAGCCTCCTCAAACAAAATACATTACAATGTGCAAGCCCAATACTATGAGCTCGAAACCATTAGTGTGGTCAAAACCATGGCAAATACAACAAATCATGTAACTAATCCCTCAAAATGCTCCAAGAGTGAAATGACCCTCTAGGAAAGGTCCAAATACAATAATAAAGCCACGCGTGTGAGCTAGAGAGAGACAAAAAGGATGTGCGCCCCTCAAAAGTGGTGCCAACGTCCCATCAAAGCAGGAATGGATGAGTCAAATATGGTCCAAGGACCTCCAACGTCCTCCAACCAACTCCCTCAAACCAAGGAATGGTCCAAATGTAGAATAACAACCTCAAAAGTGATGACGTCATCCTCACACGTGTGAGTTGTCCAAGTGAATAAGTCAACATAAAAGGCACGTGTGGGCTCCTCTAAGTGAGAGTTCCTCAAGTAGAGGACAATAAATGATGCCACATCATGATAAGCTCCAAGAAACCACTTGTAACCACCTCCATAATGGGTAACCATCTCCTCCAATGCATTAAATACTCCCATGTGTGGTTCAAGCAGAGCTAGTAATGCATGAGTGTGAATGCAACGTCCAACTGAGCAAGGAGAATGAGTCTGAGTGGTCCATGTGGCATGTGTGATGACATGGAATCCCTATCATAGCTCGATTCACTGTCACGAATTCTAATGTGGCGACATGTATCCCAAAGTGATACATGCATCCCAAAGGCACAAGTCCTAATGTTTGTAGATATAATTATATTTGAGTACATAGATCCCAATGCAACATTACAGATCCCAATGCAACATTACAGATCCCAATGCAATGTTACAGATCTTAAGGCATGGTATACGTATCCCAATGCACAATACCCACTTGAAGTGATGGGTCTAGCCTCTTAGCAAGCCATTAAATGGCAGGTGAAAATCTCTTAACACAACATAACAAATAGGGGTTGGTTTTAATATTTTCGTAAGTCTTACCAAGGGGAACAATATTAACCCTTATACATGCACTAAGTCATAGGACAACCCATATTTCCTAAGTACCTAGATGAAAGATAGGTAAAAATGAACAATAATGATGAAAGGCAAGGGGAAAGAAGTTCATGTGATGACCCTCAAAGTCTTAGACATGCATAGATCTTTTTATTCATTTATTCATTTATTCATTCATCTAGCTTTCATGAGCTAGGATTTTTATATATAATAGCCTTCTATAGCATTGAGTTACATGTCCTTGACATTGTTTCTTACTGCCCCTTTAAGCCTTTTTCTTTAAGTGTTCAATTTATCGAACAAGTCCATTTTTATTTTGATATCCATAGACAAGCTAGGGACTAGGGGCATTGACCTCATAGCGAGGTGGCATTGCTCAAGCTTTTTGTTTTGGATTTTGATTTTAGTTGTTCACCTCCTAGCCTTATTAGTTTTATTGATTCAAGCTTTCATCATTTTGACCTTTGAGAAATCATACATGACTAGGACAAGTTTTTATATGGATGGAATGAATGATACAGGGAAGGTAGAAAATGACTAGCATGGTTAGGATGTGGACAACACTATCTAGGCTAAGTACCCAGACGTAAAGACTGACCCAAGAAATGACACACTTCTAACAGAAAAAAATTTCCCCAAGGTACTACAAGTAAAATAATAAAACCATGTAATGTTATGAAGTGCTATGAGATATCATTAGATGTTTACCACTTTTATGACAAGCTAAGAAGTTATATCATCACATCCAAATGAACATTGATACATGGAATATCAAAATGAAGCATATTGAAACCATTATGTACCATCCATAGTGCATCTATCATCTAAGGAGTGAAGGATGAAGGTGAGCTATACCACAGCTAAGCTAGCACAATCATACATCTAGTGAAGAGCAAGATATGTTGAATTTTCAATTTTTTGATCTGATAATTATTTCCTTATGATTTCAAAACAGAATTTTATCCTATTGTTATCATAGAATAATTACACCCTAAAAATCTCAACCAAAATAAAATTTATAGTGGAAACAACAATATAATACAAATATAGCCATGCACAGTAGACACAAGATTTTATCCTGGGAAACCAAAACTTGGGAGAAAACCCAGAAACTTTTCTTAAGAAGAATTCAAGCCAATAAGTACATCACCATCAATATGAAGAAACCCAACACATAAAGAATTATTCCCTTGTATGAGGAAGAACCCTCAAAGATAGCGAACCCTAGACAAGATAGCACACCTCAAAATTTGCGCAACTGGCAACTGGTAACTGGAAACTGCAACTGCAATTGTAACTGGCAACTACAACTGCAACTACAACTGCAACTGGCAACTGGAACTGGAACTATAACGGGCAACTACAATTGCAACTGGGACTTGCGCACTTTATGAGAAGAGTTGTGAGAGATGTGTAAATGAAATGATCAGGCCTCTTATTTATATAGATTGAGTCACCTTCAATTTCCTTGTGGGGCCGACTTGTCCTTTTGCCTTCAATACTTCATTTAATGCTTTCCAGGGTTTCTTTAATAGTTTAATGGGCTTTGACTTGACTTCTTGGCATTTCTTCTTTACTAGAAAAATTGTCCATGAGCCTTGTTGATGTGTCATCTCCTCACATGCACGTCTAATTAATATAGGGCTCTAATATTGAGTAGATTCACTGAGAAGCCCCTCATCACAAGAGGTCTCTTGAGCCTACATCTTCAACATTAGACTAGACTTGTAAACAAGTCAAACCTTTCCTATAAAAAATATATCACTCCACCTTGAAGCAGGCAATGTGAGAGCATCTCGAGTCTTTATCACTCCTTGTCAAATCAGCATGACTACTACGAGAAAGACTACACTTGGGCCATTCACCACTAGCCAAATCGGCATGGCCCCGTAAGTGAATGTAACATTCTCCCTTGGTCAAATCAGCACAACCAATCTGGGAGAATGTCTGCCTGATGCTTCTAACTAGAGAAACATCAACATCCTGGGCAATTCACCACTAGCCAAATAAGCATGGCCCCATGAGTGAATGTATCATTCTCCCTTGGTCAAATCAGCATGACCAATCTGGGAGAATGTTTTCTCGATGTTGAAACATCAACAAGAGAAACCATGTCTAGATCTAGAGAAGATGAGCATGACATTTCATGCAAACAACAACATGACACCCTTGTGAGGGTATCTAAAAGTTGTCACCCCTGAGGGGGTAACACCAATAACCTAGGGGACTTTCGATATACACAAGTGTACATGGAAGTGAAATTCCATATATAGGGGCTATCTAATGCAGTGCTACTCGAAGGGGTACCAACAGGGGTTACAAGTGTGTCCAACACATGAAACCGCTTGCATTTCTTGTGTGTATTCTTCCCCGATATCATATTTACCCATTGAACGACATATCACTATATTATTTATCAATGTCAAAATACATCTCTAGCCTAAAAAAAAATCACTAAAAATCTCAGCTTGAGAAAGTGCTCTGATACCACTTGTGGAGTTCCTTATTATCAAAATAGAAGATTTAGAGAAAAAACAACAGAGTATAGCAAGGTTTAGAGTGAATATGACAAATAATAACAATAATACGCAATTGAAGGAGAACCAAAACACCACAATTAGAAAATCTTCACTGATGAAAGCAATGTTCACTTGCCTCTTCGAGGGAGCAACCTCTAGTTGAGCAAAGCACCAATGACAATATGCTTAACAAGACATCTCATTACCTTACTTCTACTACTTTATATAATTTCTATCTAATCTCGTAAGAACTTTCTAGTAGGCGGAACCTTCTAGTAAGCCTTCTTACAATTATTGCTTTCACACTATATCTGCTACATGGGCCTTATTTAATAGAGATGGCATGAATACATAGCAACCTATTGTAATAAACATAAATACATAATATAAATATAAATAAATAATTAATAAATGAAGAGACACCTTAATGAAAGGACATGTCTCGTAGTGAAAAGGCACCCCCGCTTAGGTATAGATATGGGGCCCTCATTTGTAATCATCCATCTATCATTCTCATACATTTTTATTCAATATATTATTTTATCCTCATGGATTTCTTCATATTGTTCCAAACATTTTGGATGCTCTTAATCTAAACCGCATTGGTTCTCTCACTTTTGGTATCAGAGCATGTCTAATCCTAGCCTTTAGCCACTACACCTTTAGTCAAATTTCATTGCCTTTGGCAACAAAACCATTTCCCTTTGGCCACACTAAAATTAGCTGGGTCTTTAACCAGCATTGTCCTTTGGCCATTTATTGAAACAAAAACAAGAAAATCAATATGTTGTGATTTCAAAAAATCAACAACAAATAAGAAGCACATGACTACAACAAGACAGATTTGTTTCCCTCAAGATGCCAATTCGTGATTAAAACAATAATCCAGCTTTTTTTTTTAATTATAAATGAGCTCAATCTCCATTCCAAGTCAATGTAATAAGTATCATCAAATGCCTGTGGTATATTAACCATCCACAACAATCGTTGATGGGAATATTGGCACCATCATCACATCTACTATATGCAGTCATCATTCCACCAAATCAATTCGTTGTCAGGAAAAATAGCCATCTCGACCTTGCAAAATGATACATCATCTTAGAGACAAGTTGCATTCTATTAGAAATCAATCATCTAGGTGTTTTCCCCAGCCACTAATCAATCCATCATCCAATAAGAATACCACAGAGATGAACAAGCGCTAAAACCTTAGAGACAATTTCTTGAGAAGAATTCATAAGATGAAGAATCCACTAAGATTCGGTTGCAAATATCAATTTGGTGGGTCGACATCTTGGAGTATATGCATCTCAATGAAGAATATTGGCTTAGTTGAATGTAGCCAATATTATTTCCAAGGGTCACAAACCAATTTAAAATTCGCAACATTCCAAATATCAATTAATTAATTGGATTATTGGGAATTAAGGTTCGACATCATACACAAAGGATAAACAGTGATTTCAGACAATTAATTATCTTTGAGGGTTGGAACAACGAAGCATCGAGGATCCTGAGATTGTATATAATCGCAGCAAAGGACAATAAATCACCAAATAATTGGAGGATATCCATTAACCTATGCTCCTAGGTGAGAGGAAAAAAGGATTGNCAATTAATTATCTTTGAGGGTTGGAACAACGAAGCATCGAGGATCCTGAGATTGTATATAATCGCAGCAAAGGACAATAAATCACCAAATAATTGGAGGATATCCATTAACCTATGCTCCTAGGTGAGAGGAAAAAAGGATTGCATCTGCGTTCCAAGAATTTCAATGAGAATCGAACAAGTGATGTATTTCTTGCCCATGGACAGAACCATTCCATAAATCACCATTGACATGTTATCCCCGTAAGTGTTGTCGAAGAAGAAGTCATGATAGAAGAGAGAGGACATGACAAGTCTAGGAAAAAGAAAGAACGTGTGCCCTAACAAAATTAAGATAACAAAATTAAGTTAGGGTTATACACATTTAGTACGATAAGGTTAAAAGGTAATAACAAAATATCTTCCCTTGAATATTATATGCCCTAACAAAATTAGGATAACAAAATTAAGTTAGGGTTATACACATTTAGTACGATAAGGTTAAAAGGTAATCACAAAATATCTTCCCTTGAATATTATATATATATATATATATATATATATATATATAATTAGTCGGTACTTTGATGCAAAGGTCTCCCTTCACTCT
>SNQJ01S0006263.1:73129-91504 GCA_010110895.2 Picea sitchensis | reverse complement strand
CAGACTGTTTAATTAGATCTTTCCTATGCTGATTTTGTTATTTGGTTCATAACAATCTTCTTAGAATGGATTGCTTTATCAAGAGGAGAAACAAACTATGAGAACCAGAGACAATTGGTCAAAACATATAGATCAAAACTTTTCCCAAACCCTATGCGAAGAATCAAAACAAATAGGGAATTAGTAAATAGCTCTCATTATTTATCTGCCTATGAGAAGCAGCCGCTGTTGAGATATGCTTTAATAGGACCAACAAAGGGAATACACTCTAGCAGGGATAATTTTATGGATGAAAATTTATTTCAGAATGTAGAAACCTTGGCGAATCTTACTAATCCTTAATGTGTAAACTATAAAATGTTTGCCGATATTTTTGTAAAAATATTCAAATTTATAAGGATTTTATATATTTTCTATAAAATTTGGGCTAAGGCAAAATAATTATTTTCTATAGAACTTAGGCGAATCACTTTTAAAAAAAATGAAAATTGGAAAAAAAAAAATTAAAAACATGAAAAATTAGCCTATAATAATATATACCCCTAAAATTTTCCATGCACCCTAAAAACCAGTTTAAAGAAAACACCACATGTTTTGTAAG
The DNA here is from genome assembly GCA_010110895.2 of Picea sitchensis. Classification (NCBI taxonomy): domain Eukaryota; kingdom Viridiplantae; phylum Streptophyta; class Pinopsida; order Pinales; family Pinaceae; genus Picea; species Picea sitchensis. The sequence continues at coordinate 90,903 of SNQJ01S0006263.1, read as the reverse complement.
AACACAACTAATAATAATGAATTCAACAGAAAACTCACCTTATGTAAGGAGATAAATAGACAATCGCATAGACCAAATACCGTTGTCTGCCCGTATCAAGCCAGGCGAACACCCAACTCTGCACGGAAAAGAAAACATAACAAATTCACTCATAAACCTAAGCCTAAGCATGTAATTTTATGTCAAAACAATTCTTGCAATCACTAAGGATATCTGAATTTGGAAACATGTTGACACAGTTGGTGCAGTTACACCCTTATACAAAACCCATATGGGTGGACCTAAAAGCCATATGGGTATATGTACATATGGATTTGAGGTACACCCATATGGTTGTGCCTCAACTCCATAGAAATATATATACATATGGGTATGCTGACATAATTGGTGTTGTTACACTCTTATATAAAACCCATAGATATATATACATATGGGTTTGACCTATTTGGAATCATGCTGATATAATTTGTGTTGTTACATTCTTATGTAAAACCCATAGGGGTGTGTCTGAAAGTTATATGGATATATATACATATGGATTTGAGGTACACCTATATGGGTGTGTCTGAAAGTCATATAAATATATATATGGAATAGAGGTGCACTTATATGGATGAGCCTCAAACCTATATAGATATATATAAATATGGGTTTGACTTAAACTCATTCATATATATATATATATATATATATAACTTATAACCTATATATACACCTCAAACTTATAACCTATATGGGTTTAACCTAAACCCATATGGGTTTCAGACACATCCATCATGTAAGTTTTGATATGTGTGGGGTGTGAGAAACCCATATGGGTGTGCCTCACGCCAGGCCATTTATCACTCAAATTAACCAAAAAAAAATGTTCTGTTTTGTATTTTGGGGAATGAAAATATAATTACCAGCCAATTGAACAGGGGAATAAAGCTTATAATGCCCATGGCAGCATATCTCACATCTTCCATGCTTTCCCCATCTTCAACATCTTCCATGCTTTCTCCATCTTCATCGTTACTCTTATCCCGAACAGGGAAAACAATAGAGTTCAGAACACAAGTTCCAATCGCTATGGCCAATGGGGCATCATGTGACAGTTCTGATCGGCATTGCACAGTTTTGATCTTGGGCCGATCCTAGTTTATTCAAGGATAATGGAATGACGGGCATCAAATAAAACAGTTCTGGTACTGTAAACACAAAAAATGAAATAAAATAAAATGACTCTAACCAAAAATTTATGAAAAGCATACCTTGAATCGACCATTACTTGATGTGAAGCGTTGCAAATATAAAGTTGAAGGGCCAACGAAGGAGCTTCTGAATGTCTTGTTCAGCCTGGATCCCTGAGGTTGTAAAGCATGGAATTGCTGAAGGGAGATCATGTTTCCCCAATTGGGCCGGTAACACTGGTCCCAGATATACCATTGAATTCACTCCATCCTTGCAAACTTAGTAGGTATCCATCACAGAGCGAAATAGGACTATGGGATATCTATTGTTTATTTATTGAGATTTGTGTTAATACCGTTAAGAATGTTTTTCCTACTATTTTGTTATGGGGACAATATTATTTTTATTTTTATTAGTACCTGGTGGATTATTAGTCCCCATAGGCATAGAGGGACTATAGCGATAAATCGTTGACTTCATATTAGTCTGTCCTTTGACTACAAATATTTCCATATTATCTATTGTTGGAACAAGGGCAGTGAAAACATCGATTTTTATATTAAAAAAAGTACCATATTTGTCATGATCTGATTGGACAATGGATTGGAGGTCTTATTGTCGGCTTCGCTATTCCCAATGTTATATATGTTGGCATATCCAAAGTATTTAATCGTATATGGTATTTTTGAATCATATATTTTGTTATGCATTCGTCGAAGGTGGATTAATGCTAGCATTAATTCGAATGTTTGGTTTAACATTTTATGCTAGGTAAATTTATGGCAATGTTTGATATGGTGGCATATCCAAAGTTTGGTCTCCCAATACATTCTCTGGTGTTCGAATTATTGTTACAAAAAATATAATAATTTTTTTGGGATACATCAGAGACCTGCCACATTGAATTTTTTTCTTAAATGTTTACAGAGCATTTATGACAGACTTAAATGTTTACCTAACAGGCTTGGTAGTGTTGAATGGTTACTTAACAGGCTTGTTACAAGACATTATCTTCCGTTTTTTAAATTTATATGCTTCAGCGGCATTGTTGGTTCACTGATCCATACTTGTTTTTTGCATCTCCACTGATTTCTTATTTGCATGTTGTTGTTGTTCTTGCTTGCCTCTTCGTGTTGTTGCAGTTTGTACGTTTGGGTTTCTGCAATCGCGATTGGAACATCATCATTCTTGGGGGAGTGGTCGTTGTTTGCTTCTTTCTTCGTTGTATGTTGTTTATTGTTGTTTGATTCGACTTTGCAAGGTTCCAGTCCTACGCCTGCAGTTGGACCTTTTGGTGCTTCTTAGCTGGGTTCTTATTTGTTGCTTGTTCTTGTTTGCCTAGGGTTTGCAATGTTGGGATACTGCATCCGCAGTTGGATATCTGGTTACATTTTTTACAGTGGAGTCTTCATAGAATACTATTAAGATAAAATAATAGACTAAAAAATTGCAGTCGATGTAAATTGCATCTCTTACGCGTTGAAGCAGAGTTTGTCAGCCTCAAAGTATATTTCATAGTTGACGATGTTTTTCCCATGGATTCTGTGTTACTATGGTTTCATAGTTATGAGAGTAGTTTTTTCTGTGTGAGCGATATAATTGTTCTCTCCCTTTTATTTTCCTCTTGTAAACTATGTTTCTGACTCTATAGTTTCTCGCCTTTCTGTGGTCATTCCAACCGACCGTCGTTCGGTTGCATACTTAGCCAGTTTTACAGACGCAGCTTCGCGGATAGGTTGTATCGAACTATGACAGGTCGTGTTCAGTGTATACATTAGCATTCCCGAATTAGTTTTCTTTAAAAGAAGGGCTCCTGGACATAAGAGATTGAAATTTATCAAATTATAGGTTTCCTAGACAACATAAATTAATGATCGTGGGTTCTCGGGGTGGTGGGCTGAAAATTGGGCTCATGTTGTTCTGTGCCCTACAAATAGCACGGAGAGTTTCGCGATCATTCCGACCAACTGTCGTTCGGTTGCATACTTAGCCAGTTTATGGACGCAGCTTCGCGGATAAGTTGTATCGAACTATGACAGGTCGTGTTCGGTGTATACATTAGCATTCCCTAATTAGTTTTCTTTAAAAGAAGGGCTCCTGGACAGAAGAGATTGAAATTTATCAAATTATAGGTTTCCTGGACAACATAAATTAAACATAGGAAATATGTAATTTTATAAAGTAGATATATAAAGCATGCACGGAGCCCTCATCCCATACTTAGCCAGTTTTTGCATCGCGGGTTCTCGGGGTGGCTGGCTGAAAATTGAGCTTCTGTTGTTTTGTTCCCTACAAATAGCACGGAGAGTTCCGCGATATACAAATTGACAATCGGACTTGCGAACTATTTGAATTTTAAGGGCCTCATGTCCAAAAAATTTAGCATTCTCGAAATAGTTTTCTTTACGTACATTTTACATATATTGGTGGACAAAAACACACAAAAAAATAATAGTAAGCATTTTTTGGATCATGGGTTCTCGGGGTGGCGGGCTCAAAATTGGGCTTATGTTGTTCCGTGCCCTACAAATAGCATTGAGAGTTCCGCGATATACAAATTGACAATCGGACTTGCGGACTATTTGAATTTCAAGGGCCTCGTGTCCAAAAAATTTAGCATTCTTGAATTACTTTTCTTTACGTACGTCTTACATACACTCGTGGACAAAAACACAGAAAAATAGTAGTAACGTCTGTTACATAGGCCTCCATCCCCGCTACCTTCTGCCCTTCCCAATAAACATTAATTATGCTTTCAAAAATCAGAACCGACCAGACAGGTTCGAAAATATGGGCTTTAATAACTGGAAAGCTCGAGGACATCTCCATTAAAATGAATAGACATGTGAATATTATGGGATCTGGTAATTTCTTTTTGCCTGCATTTTGAATTTGCGATTTTTTTATTTTTTTATTTTTTGGCTTGTGTTGTTTTAGTTTTCTTAAAAGCTTCAGCATAGTCCACGAACGTGTCACCCACAGAGGCCTTGACATCATGTCCCTCTTTAATATTGTGCATATCTTAGATGTCAGATTTGAGAGTCTGCTCGGATATGGGAATTTTAATACGTGTTGTTAGTCACTATTCAACGTACATATTCGAAAAGATTGGCATTAATAAGCGAAAAATATCGAGAACATCTATCATTAAAACGAATCAACACAAAATCTATGGAAGATCATCTAGCGTTGCTTTTAAATACTTATTGTCATTTCTCTCTATCATCAAAGAGTTGCGCTTTAAGGTGCCTTCATTCTAATGTTCTTGGTCACGGACATGTAAGACAACTTAGAGATGCGATTGAGGCCCAGATGAAAGAAGAGAGACTAGTTTTATGTGACGTGAGCTTTGAGTAAAAAGAAAACTTTGTTATACAATAGAAACTCAGAGAGGAGGAAAAAAAAAGAACAAGTATGTTCTGGTTGGTGTTCTCCCTGTGTTCGATGCTTTGGTTGGTTGAAAACGTTGCCTTCAGATTTGTTTGTTGAACTTCTTTGTTTTCTTGCTAGGGATTGTAATGGATTTTGAGGTCACGTGCAAAATAGTTCTTCATTTAAGTATATAGCTTCTTCCAACAACACAGATTTGGCAAGTGTATCAAATTCTATAGATCCCACAAGAATTTGTCTTCCTCGGGGGCGACACATTTACAGTGGCTTGCAAAATGGTCTGTCATGTTCGTAAATGACGTGAAATATTACCCCATTTGCGAATGTAACCAGAGGCGGGTAACATAAACTGTATGGGTGGATAAAATGACATATTATCATTACAAAAGTTTCTATTTCAAAGTTTGATGAGCTACATGTGGGTCTGGTAACTGACTTGACAGAAAGCCATGTTCTTTGTCAAAGTTTGTTCAGCTTCCTCTGGATGTAGTTGCAGACTCCACATATTTGGTGTCAACTCCAAACATTCCAGACCTTTCTGTGGGCTGCCATACCTCCACCGCTATGAGGAAAGATATATTCTGATGCCATCTGCAAAATTTGATACACTTGCTAGACCTGTGTTGGTGCGTTCTACAGCATTTGATGCACTTGCCACACCTGTGCTGCTCGAAGAAGTTATGTACCTCAACATATTTGCATTTTGCATTTGGGTTGGACGTTTCTTCCAATTTACTGTAATAAAGCAAAGAAGTTCAACATGCAAATATTCAGGCAGACTTTTCAACCAAACAGATGATCGAATATAGGGAGAATACTAGTCACAACATACTTGAATTTTTTTCCCCTGCCATAGTTATTGTGACATAAAACGACTCCGTCCACTTTGAAATCGGCCTGAATCGCATTTTTAAGTTGTCTCAGATGTCAAGGGTCAGGAACATTGCAAGGAAAGCACCTTAAACCCCAACTTTTTGAAGGCATAGGGAAATTAATAATTGACAAAGAATGGAATGTTGAATAACCAGCCATTGCAAGCAGGCCATATCTGGAAGAGACAAGGTATTCAAAAAACTAGGATAGATGTAGTTGGCAGCACCGATTAAGTACAAAACCCAAAATTGATATTCAATTCTTTTTTTACGAATAAAGGTTTTGAACGTTAAGAAAACTGTCAAGAAGCTTCATCAATGTACATATTTTTTATTGGTCGACGACAGGCCAAATCACAATCGTTGTGGCAAATAGCCTCAGTTGTATTTTGTAACCCATCTTATTTGAATATAGAATAATTTCGGTTTATTTTTTAATAGTGTTTTCCAATTTCCGGTATTTGTTTTGATTTTATTTTGTACCTTCTTCCCCTGTGTCGTTAAACATGGACGACAAGTTTTTCTTTCTGTTGCCCACTACTTCAATCTAAATAAAGCCTGCTTTGTTTTTTCTTTACATTTTACATTTAAGAATAATTTTCATAAGCCATACTTATGTGGCGTCGGCCCTGTATTTAAAGAAAGAAATTGGAGGACTTGTCCTGCTTCCATTCTTCGGGTCTCGTAAATAGAATGAATTAATGAGTTACAACAAGGTGGCTCAAGTGTTGACGCAATGTTCCTGTTCAGTATGTTGGATATATTGCAACTTCTTCTATTTGATAATATCCGTGCATATATACTAATATCAGTACTATTGGAATAAATACAAAAAACTTCATCTTCGACAAAGCTTAGGCAATTATGTTTGGGTTTGCAGTATTAAACAACTATGTTCCATGTTCCGTCATATACATCTTGCAGCCAAAGAACTTTCGTAGTCTGCAATTTATGCTTTAACTATTGATAACTCACCAGGTGTTTGAAAATCTTGGCATTAATAAAGGAATGGCTGAAGTTGTCTTAATTACTTAAATCACACCAAATTTTGATTACATTTAATTTAATTTAGATATTGATGTTTATGGAGAGTTGGTGTTTTCTCATGTCATTGCAAGGAATAGAAGATGAATAGATGATAAGGAGTTTATCTCGTTGAGACCACAATGCAAATTCATGTTTATTGTTGCGCTATGTACATCTTGCAGTCAAAATTTCCGTGGTTTCAACGAAATTTGCGAACCGAAGAGCATCCTACAAATTGGGAGATCATTTGCATTTGAAACAGAAACAATCCATTAATAAATATTAGTATGAATACTATTCAGATAAATATGAAAACTTTCTCCATTAATACATACTAGCATGAATACTATTGAAATAGATATCAAACCTTTCTCTTGGCCAATACTTAGCAAGTTATCTTGCCACTAGGCCCCGGGTTCACGATACCCAGCACCTATGTCCCTTGTTCTGTCATATACATCATGTAGCCAAAGAACTTCAGTGATCTGCAATTTATGCTTTTACTAGTGAGAACCCAACAGGGGTTCGAAAACATTGTCATTAATAAAAATAAAAAATAAAAAATCGACTGTCAGATACTTATCCCTTTTTCCCTTTTCCTTTTCCCATCCATTATGGCTTTCTGGTTTTATACTTAGTCGTATTTCTATGATGGGCAGTTGCAGGGTTCGCGGGCTGACATATCTTCATCTCCATCTGTATCTTCACATGACGATTCCGACCGACCGTTGTTCCTTTCCATACCTAGGCAACTTTATGGTCGCGGTTGTCGGGTCGGCGCATACGAACTGGGCTTTTCTTCTTCTCGCTCGTTATCACTTTCTGGATATATACTTAATCACATTTCTATGGTATCAGGTTCCAGAGTTGGCAGGCTGACATGTCTTCATCTCCATCTATATCCTCACACGACGGATCCGACCGACCGTTGTTCCTTTCCATACTTAGCCAATTTTATGGCCGCCGCTGCGGGGTCGACGCTTGCGAACCCAGCTGTTTATCATTCTATTATATATATCTTGCACTCAAAACATCTGTGATCTACAATTCCACCGCGGGTTCCTCGTATACATTAACTTCGTTCAAAATATATGTTGATGCTTTCCATCCCCAGCAACTTCGCGTCCTTCCTGATATACATCAACAATGCTTTTACTAGTGACCACTGGACACAATGGTACGAAAGATTCTTTCGTGATCTGCAATTTATGCCTTAACTGGTGAGAACTCAGCAGGGGTTTGAAAGCATTTGCATTAATAATCAAACACTAGATGTTCTTCTGCGAGATACTTAGTCATTTTTCCCTTGTCTTCTTCCCGTGTATTATCGCTTTCTAGTTATATACTTAGTTGTATTTCTATGATCGCGGGTTCCAATGTTGGCATGTTGACATATCTTCATCTCCATCTATATCCTCGCATGGCGAATTGGACCGCCCGTTGTTCATTTTCATACTTAGTGAATTGAACTCTACTGCTTTTTGTTCCGTCATATACATCTTCCACTCAAAAATTTTGTAATCTACAATTCCACTACGAACTCCTCCATCCTTTTCCCATTTTTTTCTTCCCGTGTATTATGGGACTATAAAGTATGGACATGATATTTTATAGAGCATGTACGGATTCCTCATTCCATACCTAGCGACATTTTGGATCGCAGGTTCTCGGGCGGGCGGGCTCAAAATTGGGCCTCCATTGTTCTGTGCCCTACAAATAGCACCCAAAATTCCGCGATATACAAATTGACAAGCAGACCTGCGGACTAGCTAACTCAACATTGCACTTCTATTGTTCTGTGTCCTCCAAACAACGCTCCCAGTTGCGCGATATACAAATTGACACACTGAGTGCAGGACTGGCGGGGTGGAGATTGCCATTGTTTACGGATGTTAATCCCTATGAAGTATCTAACAATATCTAAAAAAACATTTTCAATACTAAATTAGCTCTTAGTAGTGACAACTGGATACAGAGGTACAAAACAGTTGGCATCACACCCTCCGCAATATACAAATTGACTACCGGATTTTGACATCATCTGCTCTTCCATGTTACAGATTATGCATTCAAATGTTCGGAGCGATACAATTTGAACGTCGGGGCCTCGCGTCTTCTGCAAACACCTTGTTAGCCTGTTTTGGATCCTCCTGTTGTTGGGTTCACGAAATGTGCAACTCTTGGATATTGTTTCGGGTTGGCACCAAGCTTCGTTGAACCAAGATATTGTGGAGGGTCAGATGCCAAGTATTTGTTGCTGCCTCAGTTGGCATCCGACCCTCCGCAATATACAAATTGACTACCGGGTTCACATCTTGTACTCAAAATTTTCGTGATCTACAATCCCACCGCGGACTCCTTAGTCCTTTTTCCCTTTTCTTCTTCCCCTGTATTATGGCTCTCTGGTTATATACTTAGTCGTCTTTCTATGATCGCAGGTTCTAGTGTTGGCGGGCTGACATCTTTATCTCCATCTATATAATCACACGATGAATCCAACCGACCGTTATTTCTTTCCATACTTAGCCAATTTTATGGCCGCGGTTACCGGGTTGGCAGTTTCAAACTCTGCTTCTTCTTGTTCCGTGATGTACATCTTGCACTCAAAACTTTCGTGATCTACAATTCTACCGCGGACTCCTCGAACTCGCAAGCTTCACTCTACCATGATTCACAAATGTCCTTCCTAATATACATTGGTTATGCTCTTACTAGTGACTCTTACAAGTGAAAACTGCACACACTGATACGAAACAGTTCGCATCCAACCCTTAGCAATATAGAAATTGACTACCGGGTTCCGACATCGTCCCCTCTTCCGTGTTACAGATTATGCATTCAAATGTTCTGAACGATACAATTTGACCGTTGGGGCCTCACGTCTTCTGGGGAGACCTTGTGACCCTATTTTGAATCCTCTTGTTCACGGGTTCACGAAATCTCCAATTATTAGTTAGTGTTTTGGGTTGGTGCATTCGAACTCTGCTACTTCTTGTTTCGTGATATACATATTGCACTCAAAATTTCCGTGATTTACAATTCCACCACAGACTCATTGGTCATTTTCCCCTTGTATTATCGCTTTGTGGTTATATACTTAGTCGCCTTTCTATGATTACGGGTTCCAGCGTTGACGGGTTTACATATATTTATCTCCATCCATATAATCACACGACGAATCCGACCAACCGCTGTTGCTTTCCATACTTAGCCAATTTTATGGCCACGGTTGTCGAGTTGGCGACTTCGAACTCTACTTCTTGTTGCGTCATGTACATCTTGCACTCAAAACTTTTGTGATCTACAATTCTAGCGTGGACTCGTCGAACCCGCAAGCTTCACTCTACCACAGCTCATAAATGTTTCAAAGTATCTCTTGCTGCCTTCCATCCCCACTAACTGCTTGTCCTTCCTAATATACATTAGTTATGCTCTTACTAGTCATATACAAATTGCCCTTTGGGCTGTCCTACCATACCCTCTTCGTTTTTACGTGTATTGCACTCAAAAAGTTCTGAGACATACAATTTGACCCTTGCACCCTCACCTTCAACGGTTGTACCTTGCAACCCTATTTTGAAGTTGTTTTTTTCTCGTGCCCGCGACTTCCGTACTTTCTCTACTATGCAATTAGAAACCTTTCATGCTAACAACTGACCATGCAGGAACCGTCAACATTGTCATTAATGGGTGAAACGCTCGAGGAGATCTCCCATTATTATGCATTAAACCAAGATGTGTAGAGAGTTATTTTGTCCCTTTCGATTGTTCATCTCGAACAGGTGTCGTCATGTTGGCCCGCTCAAGAAATCTACAATGCTTAATCGCTCATTGCAATATCCTCCATGTTCGCATTTCTATGTATGCAATTACTAGTGTTTAATGCTAACAACGCATCATGCAACAACCATCCAAATTGTTATTAATCAACGAAAGTCTCGAGGACATCTCCCATTCACATGCTTTGGACCAAGATTTGCACAGGGTTATATTATCCCTTCCAACTTTTTATTTCATTCATCATTTGGAGAAAACAAACGTTCTTGTAGACTTATGGCAGCAGGTCGACAACAGTTTTGTGGACATACAGTAAATATGTTCGCACATCACGACCAGAACTTCCAGTGGTCCAGGGCATACTTTTACTATTCATCCCATTCTGCCCAAAATGAAGTGATTTGGACCTCTTGAATCGCTCGTATAGGCTGCGTCCCTGAGGTTTTTGACTGTAAGGAGGTGGTCTCTTGGTGCACCGACAAATATATTCTAGGCCAAAGAATTATTCCACTGCACGACCATTCTCCTGTTTCTTTGTCACCTCAGGTCTTCTGCGAGATGTTAAAATTGTCGGAGCCAACATTGACGTTCAGAGGACAAGACTGCAAGCAGTTTCTAGAAAAACATGATAACAGGTTGGAAATCTTAGCCAACTTCCTCGAAGACCCAACAACAGTTCCTGAAGATATCACAAGATTGCAGGTAAGTTCCTTTAGAAATCCATTCCGGGTAATTGCTTGGTTGTTTACAAGAATAATGAGACATGCATCCACGACAAACATTTCCCATATAATTATTTATATTTTATATTTCACAGTCAAGGAACAATACATTTTCGATTGGGGGAAGCTAATTTCCATTGAGCTATGTTTCCAGTTATCACGATTCAAAGAATCGAATAAATTTTATATGTCATCCTACTTGATTTTCGCAATTGTCCATTGTTGCTCGTTTCCAAAACTTTCTCTTTCCAATAAAATAAACTGTGGATTCAACCCAGTAACATTCTGGTAGGAGGCCCTGTGGAGGCACAAGGCCTCCCATTGTTTTTATGAAGTTTTTAATGGCTTTGTCTCAGTTTTCAAAGATTTATTGTTAGGCAAGGATGCTCCGCGGATGTTTAGCCAGACAACCAAGTTTTTGAACAGGAAGGGCACACTTGAACAAAAGGAAAATCATAGTGTCCTCATGGTCTTTGTCTCTAAGGAAAATCTTTCTTTCCTTCCATGCCACATCACGGACAAGATATTTTTTGCAGAAAGAGCAAGGCAATACAACCATTGGTTGCATTTTTTCCATGACAAGAAAAAAAACAGTTCATTCCTCTGCCCTGGAAAGTTAGAGACTTCGTGTGCAGAAACATCAACAAGATTGACGAGTTTGTCGCCCATTTCAAGAAATTGAACCTAATGTATGTTGAAAGGATAAAAGGGTTCGACCCTAATGGGATTTTTCAAGAACATTTACTGGTGGTTGGCTTTAACACCTCTTTTATCCATAGGCACCTGACCCAAGACAGGGACAGTGTCGACATCAATCTTGCTTCTGTCGATTGCGACACAAAGACATTGCAAAGCGCGACTGAATTGTACATACAACATGGAAAATTATCTGGTTAGAAGAGTACCCAGTCCCCCGCCAACACTCCCAAGAACACGACATCACAGAGCATCGCTTCGACAGTTCACCTCAGTAAGAAAGCAACCCAGAAATCTTCGAACGGAGGAGGAGATAAGAACCCTCCTCGCATAAATATTGATAGTTCTCACAAAATTCCACTAACGAAGAAGAGAAAAAACAATGTAGGGCAGGCGGAGGAACCTGAAATTGAAAGTGGACAGCTGCAACTTGAAATTGAAACTGAGCACATGCCGAAAATTCGGTTGTCTGCGGTGGAAATATTTGAGACCGACTTTTTTGACGAAGATGAATCCTTCGTATTCCAGAGCGTTGTTTTTGACAACCAATAATAAAAGTATGGTCATTGAAAAAAGAGATGTAACAAACAAGAAAGTCAAATCTCGCATAGAGATTAACTTTAGGAAAATGCGATCGTCCCAAATCTCCTCATTTCACCAAGTAACCGGTGAAATTCTTCGTGATTCCATTGAAGGAATTGAGACAGAAAATGCCAATCTGAAAGATCGCCTCAACAAATTTGAGCAGGCTTTCATTGCAACCCCATAATTTTCCAGCCCTTTGGCAAAAATCGTGCCTGCTACCACTTCAACCAAGATGAAAGTATCCTCTACCTTCCTTGCATGCTCTAGAGCCCTTGTAGAGAATAACATCAACAAAAGAATGCAACTAGTTAGTGAAGCCTGGGAAACATCGCAAAATTTAGTTTCCTTCGAAAAGAAGACAAATGATTTCCTGCAACATTTGGAGGCGAATTTAAAAAATGATCAGCGTTTCTGTGAACAGGTGCTGGCCCATTTTGCCAACTATGTTGTCAATACATTGGAACTGAAAAGAAGACAAGAGAAACTCCCCTCCCCAAAGTGGACCAAAAAAGTAAAAGCATGTTGGCAAAAGAAAGTTAACAACCTGGAGCTCATTGTCAAATCATGTAAACAAGTCATATCAGAAAAGGAAGATTTATTCACAAGCCTGCTCCAAATGGACTTAGCCAGAAGTACCAACGAGGTTCAAGACCCAAACTTAATTCTCAAATCATTGTCAATCACTAAAGAAGCCTTCCAGGAACAAATTGATATTTGAAAAGGGTTGTCTTTCAAAAAGTTTTACGGCATACTTGAACATCATCTAGATGAGTATGAACGTTGGGTACTGGACTATGCGGCACACAATGAAGAAATTGAACAGAGTCTGCATAGTATTTCAATGGATCTAAGGAAATTAGAAAACGACCTTTATGACATAGAAATTCAGGATGAAATCAACACGACCCCCATGAAAAGCTACATCGAAGAATGGTTCCAACAGAGAATGGACAACCTCGTCTAGGAAGGGAAACAACCGGTCGGCAGGACTCCACTGACCATCGACGACAACAACAAAAACGCATTGGCTTCATAGTAAGTCTATACCAGCATCTTGTTTTCTTTATCAATCCACTTATGACCTCTTTAAATAGAAAACTGTAACCAAAGACTCATAACTTCCAATTTCTTCTTTTCAGGTCTTCCTCTTTACCGTCGCACACTTCTTCTTTCGACGTTCCTAATTCTTGTACTTATTTATTTTTATGGTCCGTGGGAACCCCAACCCCAGTCTATATGACAAACGCATTTAAATTTCCAGAAAGATGTAACATACATTATTATATTTTGATAAATTTCAAATAAAATTGATTCGGCAATGCCTTTATTGTATACTAAATTTTGAGTTTCCAGGAACCTTTCTTGTTTGTTCCAAAGAAAACTAATTCGGATCTGCTTTATTTCTTGTGTTTTATTGTATGCTAATTTTTTTGTCTTGCACGACGTTGTTACTATTCTATTGTATGCTAACTTTTTGGGTGTCCAGGAACCTATACTTTGATAAATTTCGATTTTTCTTGTGTCCAGAAGCCTTTTCTTTTAAGCAAACTAATACGGGAATGCTAATTTTTTTGTGTTTTTCTCCACGAACCTATGTAATAGACGTTATTACTATTTTACTGTATGCTTTTAAATGTTGATGTAATTTCCAGAGATATGTAACATACATTATTTATTTTTGATAAATTTCTATAGTCCGCAAGTTTGCTTATCAATTTGTATATCGTAGTACTGTCGGTGCTGTTTGTAGGGCACGAAACAACAGAGACTCAATTTTGAACCCACCAGCCCGAGAACCCGCGATCTAAAAACTAGCTAAGTATGGAGGCATGCTATATTTTTTGTGTCCTATTGTATGCTAATTTTTTTGTGTCGTTGTTACTACTCTATTGTATGCTAACTTTTTGGGTGTCTAGGATCCTATACTTTGATAAATTTCGATTTTTATTCTGTCCAGAACCCTTTGTTTTAAAGCAAACTAGTTCGGGAATACTAATTTTTTTGTGTTTTCCTCCACGAAACTATGTGACAGACGTTATTACTATTCTATTGTATGCTTTTAAATGTTGATGTAATTTCCAGAGATATGTAATAGACATTATTTATTTTATGATAAGTTTCTATAGTTCGCAAGTGTGCTTGTTCGCAGAACTCTCAGTGCTATTTGTAGGGCACAGAACAACAGAGACCCAATTTTGAGCCCGCTAGCCCGAGAACCCGCGATCCAAAAACTGGCTAAGTATGGAATGAGGACTCCGTGCATACTCTATAAAATCTCATCCCCATACTTTATAAAAGTGCATATTTCGTATGTATAAAACTAAATATCTACTTTCTAAAATTTGGTAAATTTCAATTTCTTTTGTGTCCAGGATCCCTTGTTTTAAAGATAGCTAATTCGATAATGCTAATTTCTTTGTGTTTTTTTCTACGAACCTATGTAACAGACGTTACTATTATTTTTGTGTTTCTCTCCACGAACGTATGCAAAGAAAACTATTTCGGCAATGCTAAATTTTTTGTGTCCAAGAAAAACCCTTCTTTTAAAGCAAACTAATTCAGGAATGCTAAATTTTTTGTGTCCAAGAAAAACCTTTCTTTTAAAGCAAACTAATTCGGGAATGCTATTTTTTTTGTGTTTTTCTCCACGAACCTATGTAACAGAGGTTATTACTATTCTATTGTATGCTTTTAAATGTTCATGTAATTTCCAGAGATATGTAACATACATTATTAATTTCTGGTAAATTTCTATAGTCCGCAACTCCGCGTGTCAATTTATATAGCGCAGAACTGTCGGTGCTATTTGTAGGGCACGGAACATCAGAGACCCAATTTTGAGCCAGCCGACTTGAGAACCCACGATCCAAAAACTTGCTACGTATGCAATGAGGGCTCCATGAATGCTCTATAAAATCTTATCCCCGTACTTTATAAAAGTACATATTTCGTATGTATAAAACTAAATATCTACTTTATAAAAGTACATATTTTGTATGTATAATTTATGTTGTCCAAAAACCTATAATTTGATAAATTTCAATTTCTTTTGTGTTTAGGAGCCATTGTTTTAGAGATAACTAATTCGGGGATGCAAATTTCTTTGTGTTTTTTTCCATGAACCTATGTAACAGACGTTACTACTCTTTTTTTGTATTTCTCTCCACAAACGTATGGAAAGAAAAACATTTCTTTTAAAGCAAACTAATTCGAGAATGCTAATTGTTTTGTGTTTTTCTCCACGAACCTATGTAACAAACGTTATTACTATTCTATTGTATGCTTTTAAATGTTCATGTAATTTCCAGAGATATGTAACATACATTATTAATTTCTGATAAATTTTTATAATCCGCAACTCCGCTTGTCAATTTGTGTATCGCGGAACTGTTGGTGCTATTTGTAGGGCATGAAACATCAAAGGGCCAATTTTGAGCCCGCCAGCCCGAGAACCCACGATCCAAAAACTGGCTAAGTATGGAATGAGGGCAATCTCATCCCCATACTTTATAAAAGTACATATTTCGTATGTATAAAACTAAATATCTACTTTATAAAATTACATTTTTGGTATGTATAATTTATGTTGTCCAGGAACCTATAATTTCATAAATTTCAATTTCTTTTGTGTCTAGGAGCCCTTGTTTTAAAGATAAATAATTCGGGAATGCTAAATTTTTTGTGTCCAAGAACCTTTTAAATGTTGATAATTTTTCATATTTTTCAGGAATAATTAATTCGGGAATACTATGTTCTGCATGCAAACCACATGTATTTCAACTTGCTAGCCACATGTCTGTACTAGGTCGCATTTACTCCCATCCCAACCTGGCAGGGACTACGTTGCCATGCAACACTTGTTGTATTGAGTTTTGGGCAATGGTCGATGTGGGAGCAATAAAATTGCCAATATAGCTTATGGTCGCTAAGGTTTGGCTGAAATAGCTCTTAAATTTTTATTTTTAATTTTATTTTAAGGGAAAAAATTAAATAAACTAGCATACTTCTAAAGCAGGGTAAAGGGAACGCTAAAGAAAACACAAGGTAGATATGTTGCCAAAGAAAAATAATATATATTTTTGGATATTATAATTTAATGGTAAAAAATTAAAGAAGAATACACATGTTTGAAAGAGAATAACCAATGAATAACATAATTGCAATGTGGAAGAGTAGTCACAACAATGGAAAGTTTTGCATTAGGTGAAATATCTTGATGTTTCATTAAATAAAATGCATCATATCCAACGAACCCAAAGCTTGCCTTTGAACATATTCTAAATGTGTTTAGAAGGAACTATGTTTCGAGATTGAAGTTATATGTATGTTTTGGACATTTTAATTTGTATAGGGAGATAGCTAGGAGTGTTTTATTTCTCCATTTTGTGTTAGAAGTGAAAAATCCGAGCTACCTTGAACTCCTCCCTCCTCATTCCACGTCCTTTGTCCATGGTGAATGAGTACTACTCTCTTTGTTGCTCATGCTCATGCTTTGTCTTCTTATTTTCTCTGAAAGTCCACATTCAAAACCTTATATATGTTCCCCTAAATTCAAATCCAATTCTTCTTCTTGTATAAAACCCGAAAATATAGCCTCCATTGAACTCCCTACGATTACAATGAGTTAAGGCAACTCCCATATATATGTTGAAGACCCTCACTCCATCTTCATTTGCTACAGTGTTGAGTATTGAACAACTGGCACAACGACAATAATGATTTAAATGGAATCGAGAGTCATCCAGAAATGAATTGGCTATGTCTATCACCAAAACATATTTAGTGGAATTCAATAGAATTTAGAATGTCCTATCTTGTCACTCACTCATTCAAACTTGTGGTGGGACGCTCTCGCGTTCTTACAGAAACATAGTCAATCCCATGCCCATTGTATAAGGCTCCAATTTGGTTTGGTAAAAGAACTACCAAAGGTCTGGCATGCAGTTACAGAGAAAATATAGCAAAGTAGGCTTTGATAATGCCCACGACCTAAGGTCAAAAGGATATAGATGATCACTGTGTATAAGGTTGTACACCCTCTTCTCTAACATAAAAAACTCAATTATGAATTCAGAAAACCTTGCTAAAGCTTGTGGCCTACAAAACTGTGAGAGCCAAACCAAAACAAAGCTTTAAAAAGAGAAGAAAAAATGTTGATAGGAGTAAATGGAAATGTTATTATCCTTGGGAGATATTTGTCTTACACTGTGTATTCATTTCTAAAGATGTTTTGGAGCTATAATTTTTTTTTCCAAAGGTCTTGACTCTAATATTCTTGCAAAGCTTCCAAAGAAATACCATTTAACTGATTCACAGATTGATCACTTCTTTCATGTAGCCACTTTTTAACATTTCATTTTCTATTTTTCCTTAAGGTCCTGTCAATGTATGCACAAATATGTAGTCTCTTGGATGTTGTGCTCTCTTCCATCAATATAAGCTCGACAAACACAAAAGTAGGAATCAATTATCTAAGACTATGTTGCAATCACAAAACATGGGATATGTCAGCACATGAACATATATGATGAGA
>SNQJ01S0006263.1:52078-73079 GCA_010110895.2 Picea sitchensis | reverse complement strand
TTTACCTAACAGGCTTGGTAGTGTTGAATGGTTACTTAACAGGCTTGTTACAAGACATTTTCTTCCGTTTTTAAAATTTATATGCTTCAATGACATTGCTGGTTCACTGGTCCATGCTTGTTTTTTGCATGGCCACTAATTTATTATTTGCATGTTGTTGTTGTTCTTACTTGCCTGTTCATGTTGTTGCAGTTTGCAAGTTTGGGTTTCTGCAATCGCGATTGGAACAATATCATTCCTGGGGGAGTGGTTGCTGTTTTCTTCTTTCTTTGTTGTATGTTGTTTATTATTGCTTGATTCGACTTTGCAGGGTTCCAGTCCTGTGCCTGCAGTTGGACCTTTTGGTGCTTCTTAGCTGGGTTCTTATTTGCTGCTTGTTCTTGTTTGCCCAGGGTTTGCAATGTTGGGATGCTGCATCCACAGTTGGATCTCTGGTTACATTTTTTGCAGTGGAGTTTGCATAGAATACTATTAAGATAAAATAACAAACTAAAAAATTGCAGGTGATGTAAATTTCATCTCTTACGTGTTGAAGCAGAGTTTGTTTGCCTCAAAGTATATTTCATAGTTGGCAATGCTTTTTCCATGGATTCTGTGTTACTATGGTTTCATAGTTATGAGAGTACCTTTTATTGTGTGGGTGATATAGTTGTTCTCTTCCTTTTATTTTCCTCTTGTAAACTTTGTTTCTGACTCTATAGTTTCTCACCTTTCTATGGTCATTTTGAGGTTGCATACTTAGCCAGTTTTATGGATGTAGCTTTGCGGATAGGTTGTATCGAACTATGACAGGTCGTGTTCGGTGTGTACATTAGCATTTCCGAATTAGTTTTCTTTAAAAGAAGAGCTCCTGGACAGAAGAGATTGCAATTTATCAAATTATAGGTTTCCTGGACAACATAAATTAAACATAGGCAATATGTAATTTTATAAAGTGGATATATAAAGCATGCACGGAGCCCTCATCCCATACTTACCCAGTTTTTGCATCGCGGGTTCTCAGGGTGGCCGACTGAAAATTGGCCTTCTGTTGTTCCGTGCCCTACAAATAGCACGGAGAGTTCCGCAATATACAAATTGACAATCAGACTTGCTGACTATTTGAATTTTAAGGGCCTCATGTCCAAAAAATTTGGCATTCTCGAAATAGTTTACTTTACGTATGTTTTACATACGCTGGTGGACAAAAACACACACAAAAAATAGTAGTAAGCATTTTTTTGATCGCGGGTTCTCGAGGTGGCGGGCTCTAAATTGGGCTTCTGTTGTTCCATCTCCTACAAATAACACAGAGAGTTCCACGATATACAAATTGACAATCAGACTTGTGGACTATTTGAATTTCAAGAGCCTCATGTCCAAAAAATTTAGCATTCTCGAATTACTTTTCTTTACGTACGTTTTGCATACGCTCGGGGACAAAAACATAGAAAAATAGTAGTAATGTCTGTTACATAGAACCCCATCCCCACTACCTTTCGTGCTTCCCAATACACATTAATTATTCTTTCAAAAGTCAGAACTGACCAGACAGGTTCGAAAAGATGGGCTTTAATAACTGGAAAGCTCGAGGAAATCTCCCATTAAAATGAATAGACAGGCGAATATTATGGGATCTGGTAATTTCTTTTTGCCTGCATTATGAATTTGTGATTTTTTTTTTTTTTGCTNTGTTTTAGTTTTCTTAAAAGCTTTAGCATAGTCCACGAATGTGTCACCCATAAAGGCCTTTATGTCATGTCCCTCTTGAATATTGTGCATATCTTAGATGTCAGATTTGAGAATCTTCTCGGATATGGGAATTTTAATACGTGCTGCTAGTCACCATTCAGTGTACATATTCGAAAAGATTGGCATTAATAAGCGAAAATATCGAGAACATCTTTCATTAAAATGAATCAACACAAAATCTAAGGAAGATCATCCAGTGTTGCTTTTAAATAATTATTTCCATTTCTCTCTATCATCAAAGGGTTTCTCTTTAGGGTGCCTTTGTTCTAATGTTCCTGGTCATGGACATGTAAGACAACATAGAGATGTGATTGAGGGCTAGATGAAAGAAGAGAGACTGGTTTTATGTGATGTGAGCTTTGAGTAAAAAAAAAACTCTGTTATATAAGAGAAACTTAGAGAGGAGGAAAAAAAAAGAACAATTATGTTCTGGTTGGTGTTCTCCCTGTGTTCGATACTTTGGTTGGTTGAAAAGGTTGCCTGGAGATTTGTTTGTTGAAATTCTTTGTTTTCTTGTTGGGAATTGTAATGGATTGAGGTCACATGCAAAATAGTTCTTCGTTTAAGTATATAGCTTCTTCCAACAACACAGATTTGGCAAGTGTATCGAATTGCACAGATCCCACAGGAATTTGTCTTCCTTGGGGGAGGTGCATTTATAGTGGCTTGAAAAATGACCTGGCATGTTCATAAATGATGCGAAATATTACTCCATTTGCGAATGTAACCAGCGGCGGGTAACATAAACTGTATGGGTGGATAAAACGACATATTATCACTACAAAAGTTTCTATTTCAAAGTTTGATGAGCTACATGTGGATCTGGAAATCGACTTGACAGAAAGCCATGTTCTTTGTCAAAGTTTGTTCAGTTTCCTCTGGATGTAGTTGCAGACTCCACATATTTGGCGTCACCTCCAAACATCCAGACCTTTCTGTGGGCCACCATACCTCCACCGCTATGAGGAAAGATATATTCTTATGCCATTTACAACATTTGATACACTTTCTAGACCTATGTTGGTGTGTTCTGCAGCATTTGATGCACTTGCCACACCTGTGTTGCCTGAAGAAGTTATGTACCTCAACAGATTTTCATTTTGTAGCTGGGTTGGACGTTTCTTCCAATTTACTGTAATAAAGCAAAAAAGTTCAACATAGAAATCTTCAGGCAATCTTTAAAACCAAACAGATGACAAAATACAGGGAGAAAACTAGTGACTACATACTTGAATTTGTTTCCCCTGCCATAGATATCGTGACATAAAACGACTCCGTCCACTTTGAAATGAGCATAAAACACATTTCTAAGTTGTCTCGGATGTCAAGGGTCAGGAACATTGCAAGGAAAACACCTTAAACCCCAAATTTTCAATGACAAAGGGAAATTAATACTTGGAAAAGAATGGAATGTTGAATAAGCAACCATTGCAAGAAGTCCATATCGGGAAGAGACAAGGTATTCAAAAAACTGGGATAGATGTAGTTGGCAGCACTGATTAAGTACAAAACCCAAAATTGATATTCAACTCATTTTTTACGAATAAAGAGTTTGAATGTCAAGAAGCTTCATCAATGTACATATTTTTTATGGGTCGGCAGAAGGAGAAATCACAATTGCTGTGGCAAATAGCCTCAACTGTATTTTTTAACCCATCTTATTTGAATATAGAATAATTTCGGTTTATTTTTTAATAGTATTTTCCAATTTCTAGTATTTGTTTTAATTTTATTTTGTACCTTCTTCCCCTGGGTCGTTAAACATGGATGACAAGATTTTATTTCTGTTGTCCACTACTTCAATCTAAATAAAGCTTGCTCTGTTCTTTATTTACATTTTACATTTAAGAATAATTTTTCATAAGCCATACTTATGTGGCGCCGACCCTGTATTTAAAGAAAGAAATTGGAGGACCCGTCCTGCTTCCATTCTTCGGGTTCCGTAAATAGAATGAATTAATGAGTTACAAGAAGGCAACTCAAGTGTTGACGCAATGTTCCTATTCGATATGTTGGATGTACTGCAACTTCTTCTATTTGATAATATCCGTGCATATATACTAATATCAATACTATTGGAATAAATACAAAAAACTTCCTCTTTGGCAAATCTTAGGCAATTATGTTTCGGTTTGTGGTATTAAACAACTATGTTCCCTATTTTGTCATATACATCTTGAAGCCAAAGAACTTCCGTGGTCTACAATTTATTTTTTAACTGCTCGTAACTGACTAGACGTTCAAAAAGCTTGGCATTAATAAAGGAACGACTGAAGCTATCTTAATTACTTAAGTCACACCAAATTTTGATTACATTTAATTTAATTTAGATATTGATGTTTATGGAGAGCCGATGTTTGCTCATGTCATTGCAAGGAATACAAGATGAATAGATGATAAGGAGTGTATCTTTTTGAGACCACAATGCAAATTCATGTTTCTTGTTGCACTATGTACATCTTGCAGTCAAAATTTTCGTGGTTTCAACGAAATTTGCGAACCGAAGAGCATCCTGCAAATTGGAAGATCAATTGCATTTGAAACAGAAACAATCCATTAATATTTATTAGTATGAATACTATTCATATAAATATGAAAACTTTCTCGATTATTACATACTAGTATGAATACTATTGAAATAGATATCAAACCTTTCTCTTGGCCAATACTTAGCCAGTTATCTGGCCACCAGGCCCCAGGTTCGTGATACCCAACACCTATGTCCCCTGTTCCATCATATACATCTTGCAGCCAAAGAAATTTAGTGATATGCAGTTTATGCTTTTACTAGTGAGAACCCAGCAGGGGTTCGAAAACATTGCCATTAATAAACGAAAAAAAAAAGGTTTTTTCGACTGTCAGATACTTATCCCTTTTCCCCTTTTGCTTTTCCTGTCTATTATAGCTTTTTGGTTTTATACTTAGTTGTCTTTCTATGATGGGCGGTTGCAGGTTTCGCAGGCTGACATATCTTCACATGACGAATCCGATCAACCGCTATTCCTTTCCATACCTAGGCAATTTTATGGCCGCGGTTGCGGGTCGGCGCATATGAACTGGCCTTTTCTTCTTCCCACTCGTTATTGCTTTCTGGATATATACTTAGTGTCCTTTCTATGGTATCCAGTTCCAGAGTTGTCGGGCTGACATGTCTTCATCTCCATCTATATCCTCACATGACGGATCCGACCGACCATAATTCCTTTCCATACTTAGCCAATTTTATGGCCGCTACTGCAAGGTCGGT
The DNA here is from genome assembly GCA_010110895.2 of Picea sitchensis. Taxonomy (NCBI): domain Eukaryota; kingdom Viridiplantae; phylum Streptophyta; class Pinopsida; order Pinales; family Pinaceae; genus Picea; species Picea sitchensis. The sequence continues at coordinate 68,101 of SNQJ01S0006263.1, read as the reverse complement.
GCTTGCAAACCCAGTTTTTTATCATTCCGTTATATACATATTGCACTCAAAACATTTGTGATCTACAATTCCACTGTAGGTTCCTTGTATACATTAACTTCATTCAAAGTATCTGTTGCTTCCATCCCCAACAACTTCGCATCCTTCCTGATATACATCAACAATGCTCTTACTAGTGACAAGTGGACACAGTGGTACGAAAGATACTTACGTCATCTGCAATTTATGCCTTAACTGGTCAGAAATCAGTAGGGGTTCGAAAGCATTTACATTAATAATAAAACACTAGATGTTCTTCTGTGCGATACTTAGTTCTTTTTCCCTTGTCTTCTTCCCGTGTATTATCGCTTTCTAGTTATATACTTAGTCGTGTTTCTATGATCGCAGGTTCCAACGTTGGCTTGTTGACATATCTTCTTCTCCATCTATATCCTCACATGGTGAATTGGACCGCCCACTGTTCCTTTTCATACTTAGTGAATTTTATGCCCGCGATTGCCGAGTTGGCACAATTGAACTCTGTTGCTTCTTGTTCCATCATATACATCTACCACTCAAAATTTCCGTGATCTAATTCCACTGCGAACTCCTCCGTCCTTTTTCCCATTTTTTCTTCTCGTGTATTATGGGAATATAAAGTATGGACATGATATTTGATAGAGCATGTACGGATTTCACATTCCATACCTAGCGACATTTTGGATCGTGGGTTCTCAGGCGGGCGGGCTCAAAATTGGGCCTCCATTGTTTCGTGCACTACAAATAGCACCCATAATTTTGTGATATACAAATTGACAGGAGGACCTGCGGACTGGCTAACTCAACATTGAATTTCTATTGTTCCATGTCCTCCAAACAACGCTCCCAATTCTGCGATAAACAAATTGACACACAAAATGCAGGGCTGGCGGGGTGGAGATTGCCATTGTTTACGGATGCTAATCCCTATGAAGTATCTAACAGTATCTAAAAAATTATTTTCAATACTAAATTAGCTCTTAGTAGTGACAACTGGACACATAGGTATGAAATAGTTGGCATCACACCCTCCATAATATACAAATTGACTATCAGATTCCGACATCGTCCACTCTTCCGTGTTACAGATTATGCATTCAAATGTTTGGAGCGATACAATTTGAATGTCAGGGCCTCGCGTCTTCTACAGACACCTTGTCAGCCTGTTTTGGATCCTCCTATTGCCAGGTTCACGAAATGTGCAACTCCAGCATTGGTGGGTTGACATATATTTATCTCCATCTATATAATTACACGACGAATCCGACTGACTGTTGTTGCTTTCCATACTTGGCCAATTTTATGGCCATGGTTGTCGGGTTGGCGCCAATTTCATCTCCATCTATATCCTTGCATGGTGAATTGGACCGCCTGCTGTTCCTTTTCATACTTGGTGAATTTTATGCCCATGGTTTCCGAGTTGGCACAATTGAACTATGTTCCTTTTTGTTCCGTTATATACATCTTCCACTCAAAATTTCTGTGATCTACAATTCCACTGCAAACTAATCTGTCCTTTTTCCCTTTTTTTCTTCCCGTGTATTATGGGACTATAAATTATGGACATGATATTTTATAGAGCATGTATAGATTCTGCATTCCATACCTAGCGACATTTTGGATTGCGGGTTCTCAAGTGGGCAGGCTCAAAATTGGGCCTTCATTGTTCCGTGCCCTACAAATAGCACCCATAATTCCGCGATATACAAATTGACAAGCAGACCTACGGATTGGCTGACTCAACATTGCACTTCTATTGTTTCATGTCCTCCAAACAATGCTTCGAGTTCCGCGATATACAAATTGACACACGTAATGCAGGGATGGTGGGGTGGAGATTGCCATTGTTTACAGATGCTAATCCCTATGAAGTATCTAACAGCATCTAAAAAAATATTTTCAATACAAAATTAGCTCTTAGTAGTGACAACTGGACACAGAGGTACGAAACAACTGGCCTTGCACCCTCCATAATATAAAAATTGACTATTGGATTCTGACATCGTCCACTCTTCCGTATTACAAATTATGCATTCAAATGTTTGGAGCGATACAATTTGAACGTCGAGGACTAGCGTCTTCTGCAAACACGTTGTCATCCTGTTTTGGATCCTCCTGTTGTTGGGTTCATGAAATGTGAAACTCTTGGATACTGTTTCAGGTTGGCATCAAGCTTCGTTGTACCATGGTTCACAAATGTTTCAAAGTATCTGTCGCTGCCTCAGTTGGAATCTGACCCTCCGCAATATACAAATTGACTACCAGGTTCACATCTTGTGCTCAAAATTTCCGTCATCTACAATTCCACCGTAGATTCCTTTGTCCTTTTTCCCTTTTCTTCTTCCCCTGTATTATGGCTCTTTGGTTATATACTTAGTTGTGTTTCTATGATCGCGAGTTCTAGCATTGGTGGGTTGACATCTTTATATCCATCTATATAATCACACGACGAATTCGACTCACCACTATTGCTTTCCATACTTGACTGATTTTATGGCCGCGGTTGCCGGGTTGGCAGTTTCGAACTCTTCTTCTTCTTGTTCTGTGATGTACATCTTGCATTCAAATCATCTGTGATCTACAATTCTACCACGAACTCCTCAAAATCAAAAGCTTCACTCTACCACGGTTCACAAATTTGCTTCCTAATATACATTGGTTATGCTCTTACTAGTGACTCTTACAAGTGACAACTGCACACAGTAATATGAAATAGTTCGCATCCAACCCTTCACAATATGGAAATTGACTACCGGGTTCCGACATTGTCCCCTCTTCCATGCTACAGATTATGCATTCAAATGTTTCGAATGATACAATTTGACCGTCAGGGCCTCACGTGTTCTGGGGATACCTTGTGACCCTATTTTGGATCTTCCTATTCACGGGTTCACAAAATCTCCAATTCTTAGTCAGTGTTTCGGGTTGGCGCATTCGAACTCTGCTGCTTCTTGTTCTATGATATAGATATTGCACTCAAAGTTTTTGTGATTTACAATTCTATCGCAGACTCATTGGTCCTTTTTCCCTTTTCTTCTTCCCTTGTATTATCTCTTTATGGTTATATACTTAGTCACCTTTCTATGATTGCGGGTTCTAGCGTTGTCGGGTTGACATATATTTATCTCCATCTATATAATCACACCAAGAATCTGACCGACTGATGTTGCTTTCCATACTTGGCCAATTTTATGGCCACGGTTGGTGGGTTGGCGGTTTCAAACTCTGCTTCTTGTTGCGTCGTGTAAATCTTGCACTCAAAACTTTCGTGATCTACAATTCTAGTGTGGGCTTGTCGAACTTGCAAGATTCACTCAACCATGGCTCACAAATGTTTCAAAGTATCTCTCGCTGTCTTCCATCCCCACTAACTTCCTATCCTTCTTGATATACATTAGTTATGCTCTTACTAGTCATATACAAATTTCCCTCTAGGCTATCCTACCATACCCTCTTCGTTGTTACACATATTGCACTCAAAAAATTTCGAGACATACAATTTGACCCTCGGTCCCTCACCTTCAATGGTTGTACCTTGCAACCCTATTTTGTAGTTGTTTTTTCCTGTGCCTGCGACCTCTATACTTTCTTACTATGCAATTAGAAACCTTTCATGCTAACAACTGACCATGCAGGAACCGTCAACATTGTCATTAATGGGAAAAACACTCGAGGAGATCTCCCATTATTACGCATTAAACCAAGATGTGCAGAGAGTTATTTTGTCCCTTCCGATTTTTCATCTCGAAGACTTGTCGTCATGTTGGCCCGCTCAAGAAATCTACAATGCTTAATCACTCATTGCAATATCCGCCATGTTCACATTTCTATGTATGCAATTACTACTGTTTAATGTTAACAACGCATCATGCAACAACCATCCAAATTGTCATTAATCAACAAAAGTCTCAAGGACATCTCCCATTCACACGCTTTGGACCAAGATTTGCACAGGGTTATATAATCCCTTCCATCTTTTCATTTCATTCATCGTCTAGAGAAAACAAACATTCTTGTAGACTTATGGTAGCAGATTGACAACAATTTTGTGGAGATACAGTAAATATGTTCGCACACGAGGACCAGAACTTCCAGTGGTCCAGGGAATACTTTTACTATTCATCCCATTCCACCCAGAACGCAGTGATTTGGACCTATGGAATCGCTCGTGCAGGCTGCATCCCTAAGGTGTTTGATTGTAAGGAGGTGGTCTCTTGGTGCACTGAAAAATATATTCTAGGCCAAAGAATTATTCCATTGCACGACCATTCTCCTGTTTCTTTGTCACCTCAGGTCTTCCGTGAGATGCTAAAATTGTCGTAGCCAACATTGACGTTCAAAGGACAAGACTGCAAGCAGTTTCTAGAAAAACATGATAAGAGGTTGGAAATCTTAGTCGACTTCCTTGAAGACTCGACAACAGTTCCTGAAGATATCACAAGGTTGCAGGTAAGCTCCTTTAGAAATCCATTTCGAGAAATTGCTTGGTTGTTTACAAGAATAGGGACAAGCATCCATGACAAGAATTTCCCATATAATTATTTATATTTTGTATTTCACAGTCAAGGACCAATACATTTTTGATTGGGGGAAGCTAATTTCCATTGATCTCTATTCCTAGTTGTCATGACTCAAAGAATCGAATAAATTTTATATGTCATCCTACTTGATTTTTGCAATTGTGCATTGCTTCTCATTTCCAAAACTTTGTCTTTCCAATAAAATAAACTGTGGATTCGACCCAGTAACATTCTTGTATGAGGCCCTATGGAGGCACAAGGCCTCCCATTGTTTTTATAAAGTTTTTAATGGCTTTGTCTCAGTTTTCAAAGATTTATTACTAGGCAAAGATGCCCTGCGGATGTCTGGCTAGGCAACCAAGTTTTTGAACAGGAAGGGCACACTTGAGAAAAAGGAAAATCACAGTGTCCTCATGGTCTTTGTCTCTAAAGGAAATCCTGCTTTCCTTCCATGCCACATCACGAACAAGATGTTTGTTGCAGAAATAACAAAGCAATACAACCACTAGTTGCATTTTTTCCATGACAAGAAAAAAAAATAGTTCATTCCTCTGCCCTGGAAAGTCAGAGACTTTGTGTGAAGAAACATCAACAAGATTGATGAGTTTTCCGCCCATTTCAAGAAATTGAACCTAACATATGCTGAAAGGATAAAAGGGTTCGACCCTAATGGGATTTTTCAAGAAAATTTACTAGCGATTGGCTTTAACACCTCTTTTATCCATAGACACCTAACCCAAGATAGGGACAGTGTCGACACCAATCCTGCTTTTGCCGATTGTGATGCAGAGACATTGCAAAGCGTGACTAAATTGTACAGACAACATGGAAAAGTATCCGATGAGAAGAGTACCCAGTCCCCCGCCAGCACTCCCAAGAGCACAACATCACGGAGCATTGCTTTGACGGTCCACCCCAGTAAGAAAGAAACCAAGAAATCTTCGAATGAAGGAGGAGATAAGGACTCTCCTCGCATAAATATTGATAGTTCTAACAAAATTCCACTAACAAAGAAGAGAAAAAACAATGTAGGGAAGGCGGAGGAATTCGAAATTGAAAGTGGAAAGATGCATCTTGAAATTGAAACTGAGTACATACAGAAAATTGGGTCGTCCGCAGTGGAAATATCTGCAATTGAATTTTTTGACGAAGATGAATCCTTCGTATTCTAGAGCGCTGTTTTTGACAGCTAATCTAAAATGATGGTCATTGAAAAGAGAGATGTAACAAACAGGAAAGGAAAATCTCGCACAGAGATTAACTTTAGGGAAATGCAGTCATCCCAAATCTCCTCATTTCACCAGGTAACCGGTGAAATTCTTAATGATTCCATTGGAGGAATTGATACGGAAAATGCCAATCTGAAAGACTACCTCAACGAATTTGAGCAAGCTTTCATTGCAAGCCCAGAATTTTCCAGTCCTTTGGAAAAAATCATGCCTGCTACCACTGCAGCCAAGATGAAAGTATCCTCTACCATCCTTGCATGCTCTAGAGCCCTTATAGAGAATAACATCAACAAAAGAATGCAGCTAGTTACTGAATCCCGGGAAACATCACAAAATTTAGTTTCGTTCGAAAAGAAGGCCAATGATTTCCTGCAACATTTGGAGGCGAATTTAAAAAATGATCAGCATTTCTGTGAACAAGGGTTGGCCCATTTTTCCAACTATGTCATCAACACATTGGAACTGAAAAGAAGACAAGAAAAACTCCCCTCCCCAAAGATGACCAAAAAATTAAAAGCATACTGGCAAAAGAAAGTTAACAACCTGGAGCTCATTGTCAAATCATGTAAACAAGTCATATTAGAAAAGGAAGATTTATTCAGAAGCCTGCTCCAAATGGACTTAGCTGGAACTACCAACGAGGTTCAAGACCCAAACTTAATTCTCAAATCCTTGTCAATCACCAAAGAAGCCTTCCAGGAACAAGTTGATATTTTAAAGGGGTTGTCTTTCGAAAAGTTTTATGGCATACTTGAACATCATCTAGATGAGCACGAGCATTAGGTACTGGACTATGCGACACACAATGAATAAATTGAATAGAGTCTGCATAGTATTTCAATGGATCTAAGGAAATTAGAAAATGAACTTTATGACATAGAAATCCGGGATGAAATCAACATAGCCCCCATGCAAATCTACATCAAAGAATGGTTCCAACAACGAATGGACAACCTCGTCCAGGAAGGGCAACAACCAGTCGATAGGACTCCACTGACCATCGACGATAGCAACAAAAACACATCGCCTTCATAGTAATTCTATATTGGCATCTTGTTTTCTTTCTCAATCTAGTTTAAGTCTATGCTGTCATCTTGTTTTTTTTGGGTGTCCAAGAACCTATACTTTGATAGATTTTGAGTTCTCTTGTGTCCAAAAGCCTTTGCTTTCAAGAAAACTAATTCGAGAATGCTAATTTTTTTGTGTTTTTCTCCACGAACCTATGTCACAAACATTATTACTATTCTATTGTATGCTTTTAAATGTTGATGTAATTTCCAGAGATATGTAACAAACATTATTTATTTTTGATAAATTTCTATAGTCCGCAAGTCTGCTTATCAATTTGTATATCACAGAACTGTCGATGCTATTTGCAGGCAACAGAACAACAAAGGCCCAATTTTGAGCCCGCCAGCCCGAGAACTTGCGATCCAAAAAATGGTTAAGTATGGAGGCCTGCTATATTTTTTGTCTCCTATTATATGCTAAATTTTTTGTGTTCCACAACATTGTTAGTATTCTATTGTATGCTAACTTTTTGGGCGTCCACGATTCTATACTTTGATAAATTTCGATTTTTATTTGTCCAGAACCCTTTGTTTTAAAGCAAACTAGTTTGGGAATGCTAATTTTTTTGTGTTTTCCTCCACGAAACTATGTAACAAACGTTATTACTATTCTATTGTATGCTTTTAAATGTTCATGTAATTTCCAGAGATATGTAACAACCATTATTTATTGTATGAAAAGTTTCTATAGTCCACAAGTCTGCTTGTCAATTTGTATATCGCGGAACTCTCAGTGCTATTTATAGGACACAGAACAACAGAGGCCCATTTTTGAGCCTGCCAGCTCGAGAACCCGCGATCCAAAAACTGGCTAAGTATGGAATGAGGGCTCCATGCATGCTCTATAAAATCTCATCCCCATACTTTATAAAAGTGCATATTTTGTATGTATAAAACTAAATATCTACTTTCTAAAATTTGATAAATTTCAATTTCTTTTGTTTCCAGGATCTCTTGTTTAAAAGATAGCTAATTCGGGAATGTTAATTTCTTTGTGTTTTTTTGTACGAACCTATGTAACAGACGTTACTATTATTTTTGTGTTTCTCTCCACGAACGTATGTGAAATGTAAGCAAAGAAAACTGATTCGGAAATGCTATATTATTTTTGTCCAAAAAAAGCCTTAGTTTTAAAGCAAACTAATTCGGGAATGCTATTTTTTTGTGTTTTTCTCCACGAACCTATGTAACGGACATTATTACTATTCTATTGTATGCTTTTAAATGTTCATGTAATTTCCAGAGATATGTAACAAACATTATTAATTTTTGGTAAATTTCTATAGTTCGCAACTTCGCGTGTCATTTTGTATATCACGGAACTGTCCATGCTATTTGTAGGGAATGAAACATCAGAGGCCCAATTTTGAGCCCGCCAACCCGAGAACTTGCGATCCAAAAACTGGCTAAATATGCAATGAGGGCTCCGTGCATGCTCTATAAAATCTCATCCCCATACTTTATAAAAGTACAAATTTTGTATGTATAAAACTAAATATCTACTTTATAAAAGTACATATTTCGTATGTATAATTTATGCTGTCGAGGAACCTGTTATTTGATAAATTTCAATTCGGGAATGCTAATATTTTTGTGTGTTTCTCTACGAACCTATGTAACAGACATTATTACTATTCTATTGTATGCTTTTAAATGTTCATGTAATTTCCAGAGATATGTAACATACATTATTAATTTATGATAAATTTCTATAGTTCACAACTCCGCTTTTCAATTTCTGTATCGTGGAACTGTCGGTGCTATTTGTAGGGAACGGAACATCAGAGGCCCAATTTTGAGCCCGCCAGCCCGAGAACCCGCGATCCAAAAACTGTCTAAGTATGGAATGAGGGCAATCTCATCCCCATACTTTATAAAAGTACATATTTCGTATGTATAAAACTAAATATCTACTTTATAAAATTAGATTTTTGGTATGTATAATTTATGCTATCCAGGAACCTATAATTTCATAAATTTCAATTTCTTTTCTGTCCAGGAGCCCTTGTTTTAAAGATAACTAATTCGGTAATGCTAAATTTTTTGTGTCCAACAACCTTTGAAATGTTGATAATTTTTTATATTTTTCAGGAAGAACTAATTCGGGAATACTATGTTCTGCATGCAAACCACATGTATTTCAATTTTCTAGCCACGTGTCTCTACTAGGTCACATTTACTCCCATCCCAACCTGGTAGGGACTACACTGTCATGCAACACTTTTTAGCATGTAATACACAATAGTAGCATTAATATTTGTGGTACTCATGATAGCATTAATACTCGTGGTACTCATGATCATGTCCATAGTAGCATTAATACTCGTGGTACTCATGATCATTGCATTTAATACACAATAAAGTTAATTTGTGTCATAAGGATAAGGATGTTCAATAAATTTTACAATTTCACATGTTTTAAGATTCTTCTTCTTAATAACGTTCAATTAATTTCAGAATTCCACATGTTAAAACATTGTATAATGAGTGAACAATGGAAAGACATGATTGTAAAATTTTGATATTTGAATTTGGTGAAGGATGAGAAGGATATGGACCTGATTGTTGTGTTCATCATAAGTAACAATGGCCCATTCAAGACATGAGATTAACGATGGAGATTGGATGTACAGAGGGTAACAAACCTTAAAGAGGAGGTGCAAACTTGTTTAAAAGGATGGAGTTCACAAAACATAACCAAAGGTAAACGTTTGTAACAACTTGTTCTATTTTTTTTTGAAAGGATCTTTGAGAGAAGCATATTGTGTGTTTGTAAGTATTAATGAATATATTTTCAAGGTAAAATGGCCAAACCTCTTCTGCAAATATAACAAGCACATTGTTGATTACATGTTGTAGAAGCTCCCCGAACTGCCCTAGTTGTGACGGAGGCAGCCTCCACACTATTGATAAGCAATGTTACAATCTTATGCTTGTATGGTTCGGTAAACACTCAATGTTATGTTGTTTGTATTTGATATATTAATGTAATCCATAGAATAGTTATTTAGTGTCTATTCTCTCATGTATGTGATTTTGCAATTGGTATGTAGGGTGTAGAAGAAGACACCCATTAGCTGGAGACACCAAGAGGGAACGATTTTGCAAAATGCTATGAAAAATTTATAAAACATATCATATATAAAATAAATATGCTATTGTAAACCCTACCTCCTTTCTATTGCTAGAATTCCACTTTTGAAACTTGATTTTGCTTCAAATCTCCAACAAAGTCCATGTCTCACATTCTTGAATATGTGGGATTGTCATCAATATAGATTTTCATATTTAATATGACCTGGACAATTATTCATATTTATATATTTAATATGACCTCTTAAATAATAACCTCTTAAGTCCCTTTATATTAACACTTTTAAGATTTTTGGGACGTGAGCAATCCCTTATTGCTTCGATTTTCTCCAGGTCCACATGTACACCATCATGACTAACAATATGTCCCAAATATTCAAGTTTAGAGAAAAAAAAGACACATTTGGACATCTTGAGAAATAGTTGATACAAGCAATTATAAGACCTAATCCACATGAGTGACATGGGTGTGCCAAGTTTCATTGTAGATCAAGATGTCATAAAAAAAATGAGGACAAAATGACATATAAAGGGTTGAAAGATGTTGTTCTTGAGACTCTGGAAATTGGAAGGTGCATCGCAAAGGACAAAGGGCATCACCAAGAAATCGTAGTGGTTTTCATGAGTGAAAAAATAAATTTTGGGAATGTATGTCGCCTTCATGCAAATTTGGTGATAGTTAGAATGGACATCAAATTTGGTGAAGAATTGAGCACCTTTGAGATCATCCAAGAGGTCATCAATGATGGGAATGAAAAAATTATCCTTGACTGTGATTTTTTTGAGAGCTCAAACTTCAGGACACATGTTCCAAGTGCCTTCTTTCTTGAGGACCATGAAAACTAGTGATGAATAAGCACTGGTACTAGAATAGATGACACCAACAACTAGGAACTCTTGAACTACTTTTTTATTTCACTCTTTTGGGCAAATGGATGGCGATAAGGGCATACATTGGGTGGGAGGCTACTTGGTGCGAGCATAATAGAATGATCATGCTCACCTCGAGAGCGTGGTGTTATCTCTCCAAGAAACTCTTTGAGGTTGTAAGTCAAAGATGCTTGGTAACTTAAAGTAAAACTGTTTTTGTGTTTATGTATGTGTGGATCAATGGGATAACTCAACCTTAATGGATTGAAATTAGGATAATCAACAATATACAATCAAATATGACAGTGCTTTCAAAGATTAATGATCAGACAAATAGCTTTGACTATGGGTGAAGAAATCAATGCTTATAAACCATATACACAATGATGCGTTTAATAAACAATACAAATAACTATTAATCAAGCTACGAACTGACTAATGAGATGAAAGTCATTGACAATTAAGACAACTTGAAGAAGAGTACAAAAAATAAGCTAATGGATGAAGGTCTGGCATCAAAAGTGAAAGAAGACTGTGATTGTATATATATCTGAAAAACTTTACAATAGCATAAGGCCCCTGTATCCAAAATCGAACCCCCTATCATCTACAGAATCACAGGTTTTATAGCCTTTACAAATTAGTTCAAGATCCTATAAAATTGGATCTTACATCCCTTTAATAGAGAAAAATCAAATAATATGATATATAGGATATAATCCTAAAATGAGGGTAAACCCTTATCAAGTCATCTTCTTCAAACTTCAACAGCTCCAATAGGTCTTCATAATATGATGTATCAAGTCGAAATGCCACTTGGTCAAAAATATAGTTTTAGCCAAAAATAGGCAGCATATTTGGTTTTTAGCTCCTCCCTGATGCCTCAAAAACTGGAACATAAAGTTGATTTGGATGCCTTTAAGTATTATCTTGGAATAGAAACCCCCTTTGTTCTATTTGGAATGAAAAGACGGAGATTCGTGCAAAAAGAAATTCTATCTGTCAGTCCTTGCGCTTTCGACAGAGTAGGATAAGCTGTTGAAAGTCCAGGGATTCGACAGCTAGCAATGCCTTTGTGAACCCTGATAAGCTGCTGAAAATTTTGGAAATATTCCTCTCAAATATTCACCTATATATATAAAATAAAAACATATTTTGGAAAACTAAGAGAGGTTTTTGAATATTAGTTTGTTGTGAGCAAAAACTTCTCTCAGTTCTTGGAGATTCGTTTTCATTTTCCAGAGATCTTCATTTCAAAAACATGTGTCAAACAGGGAAATTCTGAGATCCAAAAAATTAGGGCTTAGAGATGAATTCGATTCTCCTAATATATGACACCTGTAGTAAAATTGAGAGAGGTTATTGTTCTTTGAGGTGTTAGTAACAAAAGCCTCCGCCCGTTTCTCAAAATAATTCTCCAGTCACTCATAATCATCATTTGAAAATGATGACTTAACATAGTAAAAACAAACTCTTCTGCATTTTCGACAACTCATTTTCCCTTGAAAATATGATTTAGCTGCCGAAAGCCCTAAATTTCGACAACTCACAACACTGTAAAATTACCATTTAGCCGCCGAAAGTTAAAATATACTTTTGGTCTATTTTATGAGGTGAAATCCTCATTTTATTGAATTGATATGATTATAAGCCTTTCTCAAAGACTTCATGACTTTCAAACCTAAAAATAAATCTTCTACCTAATGCTCCTCTTATCATGTGATTTGGAAATAATTTACCAGTACATTTTGGGTGCTAACATCTGGCTCCAACTGGGATGGAGACCTCCCTGTGAGGTTTCCAAGAACCTAGTAGTTCTACTCACCTTTACCATTGGGCATGGAGTCATCTGGCCTTTACGATTGGGCATGGAGTCATCTAGCCTTTAGAACTGATCCCCTCTAACTTGTAGCCAACATGTAGCCTGCCTACTTATTCAACAACCAATAACTAGAAGAATCTACTTGCTCAGATGAAGAGCTTATTTTCTTATCTACTCGTACTCCTAACCATAAAAACTAGCTCATCATGTGACATCATGCTTCCAATGAAGCCATGATAACATCAGACTAATTACAAGAATCCTTTGCATGCATATAAATTTCAAAGAACACTTCATGTCATGCAACAAAATTTCAACTTGCAGAGCATACTTACAATCATCATTTTCCTTGGTTCCAAATATTGCACAACTGAAGACTTCTGAAAAACATAACTCCATATAAACGACTATCAGATCATAGAAAGAAGTTAACTTTGCTTGCTGCTCAAGCCTTTATTCAACCTATGATATACAACTACCATAAACTAGTTCCTGCAAATTTCAAAGTAGCTGTGAGCTGATTTCACTGCTAATCCCTTCTTTTTCGATATCGTCTTCGTAGGTGATTTCAATTTTCTGTTCATGAGGCATTATAAATAGAAGAGAAGACCTGAAATCTTCAGCCAGATTAAACTCATCATATTCAATGTCTTCTGAAAACATGGAATGGCTGATTACAACTTGAAGTTGTTCCTTAGTGGGAAAAGAAAAAGGCTCGTTGAAATCAGATTCATAAATGTCATATATTAGCTGACTGCTTCTCAAGTCAACATTATTTGATGTAGAAATCTGCTCTTCTCCATCTTCATACTTATCAAAAATAGGTGGACATAAAACCTCTGTATCTTGCAAATAAAGACTAGCAATGCTCAGATCCTTCTCTCCAATCACAGGTGAAAACATATCGTAGGCAACCTCTTGAAAAAGTTCAGAAAAATATTATTCTCTAATTGTTCCTTCATGCAAATCAAAGGCATATACAACTATGAAATTCTTATTTGTATCATGAAGATCTTCCTTAACAATATAATTTTCACCTTGACAAACAAAAGAAAAGACTACTTCCTGCTGAACTTGCTTCTCGAATTCATCACAACAACCTTCAAAGAGACTTTCAGCTTAAAATTCATCTTTACAAAACAAATGGAAAGCATAATGAAAACTTTCCAATGAGTGAATGCTTGAAGCTGGAAGAGATCTGCACCAATCAAGGGAAATCCCCTCTAATGAATACTTGAAAATATTAATTTGAACATCCTCATGTACAATTCCAAGCTGATGAATAAAATCATGAAAATCCAACAAGTGTTCAGCTGGCACTTCCCATTCTTCTCCTCGAAATCTAGGAATACTACGTTCCCATTCATCTCTACTAGGTCCTGAATGAGGGTAACCATAAATGCTTGAGAAATTGCAAAATGCATACCTCTTGTTCATTTCATACCAGTGAAGTCACCAACAAATTTCTGAACAATGGAGTCGCCATTGAATCCATCCTTCATGGAGTCGCCAGATAGATAATTACAACCAAGAAAATGCCCAGGATTTGTCTATCATCAAAACTGGATTTATGTCGTCTCCCAAGGAAGCTGAGCTTCAATCTCCTCTCCTCGACAATGGCACCAATTTGTTATCTCTCCAAGAAACTCTTTGAGGTTGTAAGTCAAAGATGCTTGGTAACTTAAAGTAAAACTGTTTTTGTGTTTATGTATGTGTGGATCAATGGGATAACTCAACCTTATTGGATTGACATTAGGATAATAAAAAATATACAATCAAATATGACAGTGCCTTCAAAGATTAATGATCAGACAAATAGATTTGACTATGGGTGAAGAAATCAGTGCTTATAAACTAGATACACAATGATGGGTTTAATAAACAATACAAATAAATATTAATCAATCTATGAACTGACTAATGAAATGACAATCATTAGCAGTTAAGACAACTTGAATAAGAGTAAAGAAAAGAAGGTAATGGATGAAGGTTTGACATCAAAAGTGAAGGAAGACTGTGATTGTATATATATCTGAAAAACTTTACAATAACATAAGGCCCCTATATCCAAAATCGAACCCCCTATCATCTATAGAATCACAGGCTTTATATCCTTTACAAATTAGTTCAGGATCCTATAAAATTGGATCTTACATCCCTTTAATAGAGCAAAATCAAATAATATGATATATAAGATCTAATCCTAAAATGAGGGTAAACCCTTATCAAGTCATCTTCTGGAAACTTCGATAGCTCCAACAGGTCTTCATAAGATGATGTATCAAGTCGAAATTCCACTTGGTCAAAAAGACATTTTTATCCAAAAATAGGCAACATATTTGGCTTTTTCCCCTCCCTGATGCCTCAAAAACTGGAACAGAAAGGTGATTTGGATGCCTTTAATTATTATCTTGGAATAGAAACCCCCTTTGTGCCATTTGGAATGAAAAAATGAAGATCTGTGAAAAAAGAAGATTGATCTGCCAGTCCCCTCGCTTTCGGTAGCTTACATGCCTAAAAAAAAGTAGGATAAGCTATCGAAAGTCTGGGGATTCGATAGCTAACAGTACCTTTGTGAACCTTGATAAGCTGCTGAAAATTCTGGAAATATTCCTTTCAACGATTCACCTATATATCTCAAATACAAACATATTTTGTAAAACTGAGAGGGGTTTTTGAATACTGGTTTGTTGTGAGAAAAAACCTCTCTCAGTTCATGGATATTCATTTTCATTTTCCCCAGATATTCATTTCAAAAACATGTGTCAAACAAGGAAATTCTGAGATCCAAAAATTAGGGATTAGAGATGAATTTGATTCTCCCAATATATGACACTTGTAGGAAAATTGAGAGAGGTTATTGTTATTTGAGTTGTTAGTAAAAAAAGCCTCCGCCCGTTTCTCAAAATGATTCTCCAGTCTCTCAGAATCATCATTTGAAAATGATGACTCAGCATAGTAAAAACAGATTCTTCTACACTTTTGACAGCTCATTTGCCCTTGAAAATCTGATTTAGCTGTCGAAAGCCGTGACTTTTGGAAGCTCACAACACTATAAAATTACCGTTTAGTTGACGAAAGATAAAATTTACTTTTGTTCTATTTTATGAGGTGAAATCCTCATTTTATTGAATTGATATGATTATAAGCCTTTCTCAAAGACTTCATTACTTTCAAACCTAAAAATAAATCTTCTACCTAATGCTCCTCTTATCGTGTGATTTGGAAATAATTTACCAGTACATTTTGGGCACTAACAAGTGGTAGGCCTTAGGGGTTTTCAAATATTAATCAATGTTTGGCCAAGACTAACTGCATGTCAGGAAAGATAGGTTGAGAAGGTGTCTAATCAATAGTAAAGGCTATACTCAGGCTAATGATTGCCCCATGATATAATCAAT
>SNQJ01S0006263.1:20447-47636 GCA_010110895.2 Picea sitchensis | reverse complement strand
AGGGGAGAATATTCCACCTGGAGAATATTCTCTTTCAGTTGACACTTCAGTTTGACTAGTTGAGTTGAGTTTAGATGTTGCATTGGTTTTGTCACCATGCAGCATTGGGATCATCACCATACTAATGTGCACTTGCCTTGGGATCGTCACCAAACTACCGCATTACCCTTGATTCCTTGATCTACTCCTCACTATTCTTTGTTTAGTCAGTTAACTAAAGACTAGTTGACTAGTTAACTCAGCTAGGTGGCAGTTCACTCCTGTAACTGCCTGAGAGACTAGACTAGGTAGCAGTTCACTCTCGTAACTATTGGTATGTTTCCAGATCACTCTAGACCACCACTACGGTGCATTGGTTCTCCTCCAGTGCACATTGGTTGAGTTATACAGAGTATATCATGTGTAAATTATTCATTATTCATTACGATTAATGAGAATTCTTACATTCTTTCTCTCTTGCTTCTTCTTTCTCAATTTCTCTCTGCAAATATGTGTGGTATTTTCTAGCTAGATATATTATGTGTAGGTTCAACACATTTACACTTTGACTTAGGGATAAGAGCCAAAAGAGCTATGAATCTCTATCTCAATCTCTCACGTCATTTTTGTTCAGCCATATTGTGATCTTGGCTATGACCTGATGCCTTGACTAGAACGGGAGGATTCATTATTGAAGGAGATAGGTTTTCATCTTGGAAATGATTTCCCGTGAAAATATTTTGTGTTGAAATTAATTCTCCTTCAGTATATCCCTTGGAAACCATGATATCTCCCTGGACAATAGGGGTTCTTGGTGTCGATGTTTCATATATGTCATCCTTCACTTGTGGGAGACTCCTAATATAAATTTCATCAAGGGATCCAAATGAATTTTTTGTGAATTTTTTCTAGGCCATGGGCTCCTGTAGGTCCCCCTTTATACAATATTTTGAAATTGAAATATGGGCAACTTCTCTTTGGAATCATGCTTTCCAGACATCCAATAGTAGAGGTGACCAAACCAGTTTTTTAGGGTGTCGGTTGAGTGATTATAGATGAGAATCTGTTGTGGAGAGAGAGAGGGAAAATCCTAGTGAAGACAATGGAGCATAGGGCCATCACTCCCTCTGTTAATGTCCTGGAGCAGAATGGTCTTCTTGCATGCAAGTGCTCTTTGCCTCCACTGAAGAGTAAAATATTGCAAAGGTTGGATATTTTGGTTAATTCGTCAGCCCTAGATGTGCCATGCACTATTGTGGAGCAATGTATGGAGGCCAATGTGGAGGGTCTTCATTATAAGATTTCATGGAAAAAAGGTTGGTGATAGTTCATCGAGGCCTATATTCTATGTCAGATGGTGGCAGTATGTATGTCATTCAGACTGGTGGGTATTGGGAATAAACTGCTAGCAACAACGATCTACTCATGTGTCTGCATGCAGAGTATCTAACGAGGACACATGGTAAATATTTCTATTAAATCCTAAGGTCCCACATGACATTATGGAGCAACAACAAGAAATTGGGGAACATGCACATTTTTCTTCTCTGGAAAAAATTGCCAACTATGTGCATTTTCCTTCACTAAAATAGATGTTGTGTCTACTTCTCTCGACACCTTATATCACAAGAAGTCCCACCATGAATCTTCCCTACTTCAAGCAAGGCAGGTGGCTATCGTTGTCTGGGATTTGGAGCCACTAAGTCATAGAGCTACACATAGCATTGGAACTATGAACTTTGCTCGAGGCTTGAAAGGATTACATCCACGTAAGAGCGGGAAGAGGATGGACTACCAATCGGCATAGCTTGGCAGAAAAGGTAAAAGTATGAAAATAACACTAATTATTCATTGTTCTAACACCTAGTCAGACATAGTAGTTTATTTCCATTAAATCTCCATCAAATGCAAGTTAGACTGAAAGAAAATCAGTGACTGATGCAAAGAGGAAAAACCCTGCTCTTGCTTTGATCCATATTGAGAGTTGCATTTAAGTAAAGAGACAAATGCTATAGTTTTTTGCATGGGTATTGATTGGAACAAAATAATGACAGAAAAACCCTTGATGGTGTAGAAGGCTATGATTTTTTGTAGGACCAAAAAGATAGCATGACTGCAAATTTGAATTATCTTTGAATGTATTTATCTATGTTAGTTATGTATTGTTATCATGTTCAATTTTCTATAATTAAGGGATATCTTAAGTTAATATATATAATTGTCTTATAGTCTCCAAACATACTTAACTGGTGTATTAGAGCAGGATTGTCAGTGATATACAAAATGCCTTCTCGGCTCAGATCTCTTGGTAGTGGCAACCACATGTGTTCCACACACCATTTCTTCTCCATGAGAGAACGAGGGTGATATTGTTTTAGTTATTGCGCAAAGACTCTCAACCACAGTGAGAATGGGGAACCACAGGCACATGGAAGGCATATGAATCTCTACACATGACCACTATTGGGTACTTCAATTGAGAAAGTTTTAGCTCATACTCTCTTCTTTGTTCTAGACATGGTTCACTATCAATTCTCTCCCAGTCCATTGTTGAACTTTGGAAAGGTGTGAATCTCCATTCAAAGGATTTATATTAATTATTCGCTATTGAATATTATTATAGGACTAATAATGTTGTAGTGGCTTACATGAAAGCATGTGAATATATGGGCATGGTTGAGGATTTAAGTCTAAAATCCATGCTCATGCATGAAGCAACAGATAGACAATTAGACACTCTTGTAAACATTTGGATTGAGCATCATAAGATTAAGTCAATTATCTCTAAGTACGATTCTATCAAACAACTATAATGGGAAATCGAAACGAAACTCAAATCACACATGGATAAGGTTTTGAGGAAATAGACTCAACGCAAATGGGCCACAACAATATAAGGTCCTAGTCTAACTTCAAAGTTTCAAACTGTACATCTTTCAAACTTCTAGCTCATACATTATTTGGGCCAATAATTTGGAAATCAGTTTAATCAAAGCACAAGGAATCTAAAAGTTGAACAAATATACTCTAACTATGACATTTAAAGGACATTAGCGAAAAACAAACTATGACATTTTGTGGGCATTGACTACTAGAAATATTGTAAACAAATATGCTCAAGAAATTTCATACCTAGAGCTTTTATGAACAAATTGAGGTATGTCGAAAAGCTACATTGCCATGATTTGCACCCATCTTTGTCCATATTCTTATTGTTAAATCTATTAGCCACGTCAACTAAGATGTTTGCAGCTGAAGGAAACCCGCTATATATATATAATATTGATTATATCATGGGGCAATCATTAGCCTGAGTATAGCCTTTACTATTGGTTAGACACCTTCTCAACCTATCTTTCTTGACATGCAGTTATTCTTGGCCAAACATTGATTAATCTTTGAAAACCCCTAAGGCCTACCACTTGTTAGTGCCCAAAATGTACTGGTAAGTTATTTCCAAATCACATGATAAGAGGAGCATTAGGTAGAAGATTTATTTTTAGGTTTGAAAGTCATGAAGTCTTTGAGAAAGGATTATAATCATATCAATTTAATAAAATGAGGATTTCACCTCATAAAATAGACCAAAAGTAAATTTTAGCTTTCGTCAGCTAAATGGTAATTTTACAGTGTTGTGAGCTTCCAAAAGTCAGGGCTTTCGACAGCTAAATCAGATTTTCAAGGGCAAATGAGCTGTCAAAAGTGCAGAAGAGTCGGTTTTTACTATGTTGAGTCATCATTTTCAAATGATGATTCTGAGAGACTGGAGAATCATTTTGAGAAACGGAATGAGGCTTTTGTTACTAACACCTCAAATAACAATAACCTCTCGCAATTTTCCTACAAGTGTCATATATTGGGAGAATCAAATTCATCTCTGAGCCCTAATTTTCAGATCTCAAAATTTCCTTGTTTGACACATGTTTTTGAAATGAATATCTCGGGAAAATGAAAACGAATCTCCAAGAACTGAGAGAGGTTTTTGCTCAAAACAAACCAGTATTTAAAAAACTCTCTCAGTTTTACAAAATATGTTTTTATTTGAGATATATAGGTGAATCGTTGAAAGGAATATTTCCAGAATTTTCAGCAGCTTATCAAGGTTCACAAAGGTAATGTTAGCTGTCGAATCCCTAGACTTTCGACAGCTTATCCTACTTTGTTTTAGGCACATAAGCTGCCGAAAGTAAGGGGACTGGCAGATCGAGCTTCTTTTTTCACAGATCTTCATTTTTTCATTCCAAATGAAACAAAGGGGGTTTCTATTCCAAGATAATAATTAAAGGCATCCAAATCACCTTTCTGTTCCAGTTTTTGAGGCATCAGGGAGGGGAAAAAACCAAATATGTTGCCTATTTTTGGCTAAAACTGTCTTTTTGACCAAGTGGTATTTTGACTTGATACATCATCTTATGAAGACCTGTTGGAGCTGTCAAAGTTTACAAAAGATGACTTGATAAGGGTTTACCCTCATTTTAGGATTAGATCTTATATATCATATTATTTGATTTTGCTCTATTAAAAGGATGTAAGATCCAATTTTATAGGATCCTGAACTAATTTGTAAAGGATATAAAGCTTGTGATTTTGTAGATGATAGGGGGTTCGATTTTGGATACAGGAGCCTTATGCTATTGTACAGTTTTTCAGATATATATACAATCACAGTCTTCTTTCACTTTTGATGTCAGACCTTCATCCATTACCTTCTTTTCTTTACTCTTATTCAAGTTGTCTTAACTGCTAATGATTTTCATCTCATTAGTCAGTTCATAGCTTGATTAATAGTTATTTGTATTGTTTATTAAACCCATCATTGTGTATCTGGTTTATACGCATGGATTTCTTCACCCATAGTCAAAGCTATTTGTCTGATCATTAATCTTTGAAAGCATTGTCATATTTGATTGTATATTGTTGATTATCCTAATGTCAATCCAATAAGGTTGATTTATCCCATTGATCCACACATACATAAACACAAAAACAGTTTTACTTTAAGTTAACAAGCATCTTTGACTTACAACCTCAAAGAGTTTCTTGGAGAGATAACAAATTGGCGCCATTGTCAGGGAGAGGAGATTGAACCTCGGCTTCCTTGGGAGACAACATAGATCCAGTTTTGATGATAGACAAACCCTGGGCATTTTCTTGGTTGTAATTATCTATCTGGCGACTCCATGAAGGATGGATTCAGTGGCGACTCCATTGTTCAGAAATTTGTTGGTGACTTCACTGGTATGAAATGAACAAGAGGTATGCATTTTGCAATTTCTCAAGAATTTATGGTTACCCTCATCTAGGACCTAGTAGAGATGAATGGGAACGTAGTATTCCCAGATTTCGAGGAGAAGAATGGGAAGTGCCAGCGGAACACTTGCTGGATTTTCATGATTTTATTCATCGGCTTGGAATTGTACATGAGGATGTTCAAATTAAGATTTTCAGGTATTCATTAGAGGGGATTTCCCTTGATTGGTGCAAATCTCTTCTAGCTTCAGGCATTCACTCATTGGAAATTTTTCATTATGCTTTCCATTTGTTTTGTAAAGATGAATTTCCACCTGAAAGTCTCTTTGAAGGTTGTTGTGATGAATTCGAGAAGCAAGTTCAGCAGGAAGTAGTCTTTTCTTCTATTTGTCAAGGTGAAAATTATATTGTTAAGGAAGATCTTCATGATACAAATAAGAATTGCATAGTTGTATATGCATCAATTGCACTTGTTGCCTTTGATTTGCACAAAGGAACAGTTAGAGAAGAAGATTTTCTGAACTTTTTCAAGAGGTTGCCTATGCTATGTTTTCTCCTGTGATTAGAGAGAAGGATCTGAGCATTGCTAGTCTTTATTTGCAAGATACAGAGGCTTTATGTCCACCTATTTTTGATAAGTATGCAGATGGAGAAGAGCAGATTTCTACATCAAATAATGTTGACTTGAGAAGAAGTCAGCTAATATATGACATTTATGAATCTGATTTCAACGAGCCTTTTTATTTTCCCACTAAGGAACAACTTCATGTTGTCATCAGCCATTCCATGTTTTCAGAAGACATTGAATATGATGAGTTTAATCTAGCTGAAGATTTCAGGTCTTCTCTTCTATTTATAATGCCTCATGAACAAAAAATTGAAATCACCTACGAAGACGATATCGAAAAAGAAGGGATTAGCAGTAAATTCAGCTCATAGCTACTTTCAGATTTGCAGGAACCAGTTTATGGTAGCTATATATCATAGGTTGAAGAAAGGCTTGAGCAGCAAGCAGAGTTAACTTCTTTCTATGATCCGATAGCCGTTTATATGGAGTTATGTTTTTCAGAAGTCTTCAGTTGTGCAATATTTGGAACCAAGGCAAATGATGATTGTAAGTATGCTCTGCAAGTTGAAATTTTGTTGCACGACATGAAGTGTTCTCTGAAATTTGTATGCATGCAAAGGATTCTTATAATTAGTCTGATGTTATCATGGCTTCATTGGAAGCATGATGTCACATGATGAGCTAGTTTTTATGGTTAGGAGTAGGAGCAGATAAGAAAATAAGCTCTTCATCTGAGCAAGTAGATTCTTCTAGTTATTGGTTGTTGAATAAGCAGGTAGGCAACATGTTGGCTATAGGTTACGGGGGATCAGTTCTAAAGGCTAGATGACTCCATGCCCAATGGTAAAGGCCAGATGACTCCATGCCCAATGGTAAAGGTGAGTGGAACTACTAGGTTCTTGGAAACCTCACAGGGAGGTCTCCATCCCAATTGGAGCCAGATGTTAGCACCCAAAATGTATTGGTAAATTATTTCCAAATCACATGATAAGAGGAGCATTAGGTAGAAGATTTATTTTTAGGTTTGAAAGTCATGAAGTCTTTGAGAAAGGCTTATAATCATATCAATTCAATAAAATGAAGATTTCACCTCATAAAATAGACCAAAAGTAAATTTTAGCTTTCGGCGGCTAAATGGTAATTTTACAGTGTTGTGAGTTGTTGAAATTCAGGGCTTTCAGTAGCTAAATCAGATTTTCAAGGGAAAATGAGTTGTCGAAAGTGTAGAAGAGTTTGTTTTTACTATGTTGAGTCATCATTTTCAAATGATGATTATGAGCGACTGGAGAATCATTTTGAGAAACGGGCGGAGGCTTTTGTTACTAACACCTTAAAGAACAATAACCTCTCTCAATTTTACTACAGGTGTCATATATTGGGAGAATCGAATTCATCTCTAAGCCCTAATTTTTGGATCTCAAAATTTCCCTGTTTGACACATGTTTTTGAAATGAATATCTCTGGAAAATGAAAACAAATCTCCAACAACTGAGAGGTGTTTTTTATCACAACAAACCAGTATTCAAAAATGTCTCTCAGTTTTCCAAAATATGTTTTTATTATATATATATATATATATATATATATATATAGGTGAATCTTTGAGAGGAATGTTTCCAAAATTTTCGACAGCTTATCAGGGTTCACAAAGGCATTGTTAGCTGTCGAATCCCTGGCCTTTCGACAGCTTATCCTACTCTGTCGAAAGCACAAGGACTGACAGATTAAATTTCTTTTTGCACGGATCTTCGTTTTTTCGTTCCAAATGGCACAAAGGGGGTTTCTATTCCAAGATAATAATTAAAGGCATCCAAATCACCTTTATGTTCCAGTTTTTGAGGCATCAGGGAGGAGGAAAAAACCAAATATGCTGCCTATTTTTGGCTAAAACTGTCTTTTTGACCAAGTGGCATTTCGACTTAATACATCATCTTATGAAGACCTGTTGGAGCTGTTGAAGTTTGTAGAAGATGACTTGATAAGGGTTTACCCTCAATTTAGGATTAGATCCTATATATCATATTATTTGATTTTTCTCTATTAAAGGGATGTAAGATCCAATTTTATAGGATCCTGAACTAATTTGTAAAGGCTATAAAGCATGTGATTTTGTAGATGATAGGGAGTTCGATTTTGGATACAGGGGCCTTATGCTATTGTACAGTTTTTTAGATATATATACAATCACAGTCTTCTTTCACTTTTGATGTCAGACCTTCATCCATTACCTTCTTTTTTGTACTTTTATTCAAGTTGTCTTAACTTCTAATGATTGTCATCTCATTAGTTAGTTCATAGCTTGATTAATAGTTATTTTTATTGTTTATTAAACCCATCATTGTGTATATGGTTTATAAGCAGTGATTTCTTCACCCATAGTTAAAGCTATTTGTATGATCATTAATCTTTGAAAGCACTGTCATATTTGATTGTATATTGTTGATTATCCTAATGTCAATCCATTAAGGTTGAGTTATCCCATTGATCCAGACATACATAAACACAAAAACAATTTTACTTTAAGTTACCAAGCATCTTTGACTTACAACCTCAAAGAGTTTCTTGGAGAGATAACACCACCCTCTCGAGGTGAGCATGATCATTCTATTATGCTTGTACCAAGTAGCCTCCCACCCAATGTATGCCCTTATCTCCATCCATTTGCCCAAAAAAGTGAAATAAAAAAGTAGTTCAAGAGTTCCTAGTTGTTGGTGTCATCTATTCTAGTACCAGTGCTTATTCGTCACTAGTTTTCATGGTCCTCAAGAAAGAAGGCACTTGGAACATGTGTCCTGAATTTCGAGCTCTCAAAAAAATCACAGTCAATGATAATTTTTTCATTCCCATCATTGATGACCTCTTGGATGATCTCAAAGGTGCTCAATTCTTCACCAAATTTGATGTCCATTCTAACTATCACCAAATTTGCATGAAGGCGACATACATTCCCAAAATTTATCTTTTCACTCATGAAAACCACTATGATTTCTTTGTGATGCCCTTTGGCCTTTGCGATGCACCTTCCAATTTCCAGAGTCTCATGAACAACATCTTTCAACCCTTTATATGTCATTTTTTCCTCGTTTTTTTTATGACATCTTGATCTACAATGAAACTTGGTACACCCATGTCACTCATGTGGATTAGGTCTTATAATTGCTTGTATCAACTATTTCTCAAGATGTCCAAATGTGTCTTTTTTTTCTCTAAACTTGAATATTTGGGAAATATTGTCAGTCATGATGGTGTACATGTGGACCTGGAGAAAATCGAAGCAATAAGGGATTGCCCACATCCCAAAAATCTTAAAAGTGTTAATATAAAGGGACTTAAGAGGTTATTCTTTAAGAGGTCATATTAAATATATAAATATGAATAACTGTCTAGTTCATATTAAATATGAAAATCTATATTGATGACAATCCCACATATTCAAGAATGTGAGACATGGACTTTGTTGGAGATTTGAATTCCAGCAATAGAAAGGAGGTAGGGTTTACAATAGCATATTTATTTTATATATGATATTTTTTATAAATTTTTCATATCATTTTGCAAAATTGTTCCCTCTTGGTGTCTCCAGCTAATGGGTGTCTTCTTCTACACCCTACATACCAATTGCAAAATCACATACATGAGAGAATAGACACTAAAGAGCTATTCTATGGATTACATTAATATATCAAATACAAACAACATAACATTGAGTGTTTACCGAACCATACAAGCATAAGATTGTAACATTGCTTATCAACAGTGTGGAGGCCGCCTCTGTCACAACTAGGGCAGTTCGGGGAGCTTCTACAACATGTAATCAACAATGTGTTTGTTGTATTTGCAGAAGAGGTTTGGCCATTTTACCTTGAAAATATATTCAATAATACTTACAAACACACAATATGCTTCTCTCAAAGATCCTTTCAAAAAAAAATAGAACAACTTGTTACAAACGTTTACCTTTGGTTATGTTTTGTGAACTCCATCCTTTTAAACAAGTTTGCACCTCCTCTTTAAGGTTTGTTACCCTCTGTACATCCAATCTCCATCGTTAATCTCATGTCTTGAATGGACCATTGTTACTTATGATGAACACAACAATCAAGTCCATATCCTTCTCATCCTTCACCAAATTCAAATATCAAAATTTTACAATCATGTATTTCCATTGTTCACTCATTATACAATGTTTTAACATGTGGAATTCTGAAATTAATTGAATGTTATTAAGAAGAAGAATCTTAAAACATGTGAAATTGTAAAATTTATTGAACATCCTTATCCTTATGACACAAATTAACTTTATTGTGTATTACATCCAATGATCATGAGTACCACGAGTATTAATGCTACTATGGACATAATCATGAGTACCACGAGTATTAATGCTATCATGAGTACCAAGAATATTAATGCTACTATTGTGTATTACATGCTAACAAGTGTTGCATGGCAGCGTAGTCCCTACCAGGTTGGGATGGGAGTAAATGTGACCTAGTAGAGACACGTGGCTAGAAAGTTGAAATACATGTGGTTTGCATGCAGAACATAGTATTCCCGAATTAGTTTTTCCTGAAAAATATCAAAAATTATCAGCATTTCAAAGGTTGTTGGACACAAAAAATTTAGCATTACCGAATTATTTATCTTTAAAACAAGGGCTCCTAGACAGAAAAGAAATTGAAATTTATGAAATTATAGGTTCCTGGACAACATAAATTATACATACCAAAAATGTAATTTTATAAAGTAGATATTTAGTTTTATACATACAAAATATGTACTTTTATAAAGTATGGGGATGAGATTGCCCTCATTCCATACTTAGACAGTTTTTGGATCACGGGTTTTCGAGATGGCGGGCTCAAAATTGGGCCTCTGATGTTTCGTTCCCTACAAATAGCACCGACAGTTCCACGATACAGAAATTGAAAAGCGGAGTTGAGGACTATAGAAATTTATCAGAAATTAATAATGTATATTACATATCTCTGGAAATTACATGAACATTTAAAAGCATACAATAGAATAGTAATAATGTCTATTACATAGGTTCGTGGAGAAAACCACAAAAATATTAGCATTCCCAAATTGAAATTTATCAAATAACAGGTTCCTCGACAGCATAAATTATACATACGAAATATGTACTTTTATAAAGTAGATATTTAGTTTTATACATACGAAATTTGTACTTTTATAAAGTATGGGGATGAGATTTTATAGAGCATGCACGGAGCCCTCATTGCATATTTAGCCAGTTTTTGGATCGCAAGTTCTCGGGCTGGTGGGCTCAAAATTGGGCCTCTGATGTTTCGTGCCCTACAAATAGCACGGACAGTTCCGCGATATACAAAATGACACGCGAAGTTGTGAACTATAGAAATTTACCAAAAATTAATAATTTTTGTTACATATCTCTGGAAATTACATGAACATTTAAAAGCATACAATAGAATAGTAATAATGTCTGTTACATAGGTTCGTGGAGAAAAACACAAAAAAATTAGCATTCCCGAATTAGTTTGCTTTAAAACTAAGGCTTTTCTTGGACAAAAATAATATAGCATTTCCGAATTAGTTTTCTTTGCATACATTTTACATACGTTCGTGGCGAGAAACACAAAAATAATAGTAACGTCTGTTACATAGGTTCGTAGAAAAAAACACAAAGAAATTAGCATTCCCGAATTAGCTATCTTTAAAACAAGAGATCCTGGAAACAAAAGAAATTGAAATTTATCAAATTTTAGAAAGTAGATATTTAGTTTTATACATACAAAATATGCACTTTTATAAAGTATGGGGATGAGATTTTATAGAGCATGCACGGAGCCCTCATTCCATACTTAGCCAGTTTTTGGATCGTGGGTTCTTGGGCTGCGGGCTCAAAAATGGGCCTCTGTTGTTCCGTGTCCTATAAATAGCACTTAGAGTTCCACGATATACAAATTGACAAGCAGACTTGCGGACTATAGAAACTTGTCATAAAATAAATAATGTCTGTTACATATCTCTGGAAATTACATGAACATTTAAAAGCATGCAATAGAATAGTAATAACGTCTGTTACATAGTTTCGTGGAGGAAAACACAAAAAAATTAGCATTCCCAAACTAGTTTTCTTTAAAACAAAGGGTTCTGGACAAATAAAAATCGAAATTTATCAAAGTATAGGATCGTGGACGCCCAAAAAGTTAGCATACAATAGAATAGTAACAACATTGTGCAACACAAAAAATTTAGCATAGAATAGGAGACAAAAAATATAGCAGGCCTCCATACTTAACCAGTTTTTGGATCGCAGGTTCTCGGGCTGGCAGGCTCAAAATTGGGCCTCTATTGTTCTGTTGCCTACAAATAGCATCGACAGTTCCGCGATATACAAATTGATAAGCAGACTTGCGGACTATAGAAATTTATCAAAAATAAATAATGTTTGTTATATATCTCTGGAAATTACATCAACATTTAAAAGCATACAATAGAATAGTAATAATGTTTCTTACATAGGTTCGTGGAGAAAAACACAAAAAAAATAGCATTCCCGAATTAGTTTGCTTGAAAGCAAAGGCTTCTGGACACAAGAGAAATCGAAATCTATCAAAGTATAGGTTCTTGGACACCCAAAAAGTTAGCATACAATAAAATAGTTACAATGTCGTTCAAGACAAAAAAAAATAGCATGCAGTAGGACACAAGAAATGTAGCAGATCTAAATTACTTTTCTTTGGAACAAACAAGAAAGGTTCCTGGAAACCCAAAATTTAGTATACAATAAAGGCATTGTCGAATCAGTTTTCTTTGGAATTTATCAAAAATTAATAATGTATGTTACATCTTTATGGAAATTTAAATGTGTTTGTCATATAGACTGGGATTGGGGCTCCCGCGGACCATAAAAAGAAATAAGTACAAGAATTAGGAATGTCGAAAGAAGAAGTGTGCGACGGTAGAGAGGAAGACCTGAAAAGAAGAAATTGGAAGTTATGAGTCTTTGGTTACAGTTTTCTATTTAAATAGGTCATAAGTGGATTGATAGAGAAAACAAGATGACAGCATAGACGTAAACTAGATTGATAAAGAAAACAAGATGCCAATATAGACTTACTATGAAGCCGATGCGTTTTTGTTGCTGTCGTCGATGGTCAATGGAGTCCTGTCGACTAGTTGTTGCTCTTCCTGAATGAGGTTGTCCATTCACTGTTGGAACCATTCTTTGATGTAGATTTTCATGGGGGCTGTGTTGATTTCATCCTGGATTTCTATGTCGTAAAGTTCATTTTCTAATTTCCTTAGATCCATTGAAATACTATGCAGACTCTATTCAATTTATTCATTGTGTGTCGCATAGTCCAGTACCCAGTGCTCATGCTCATCTAGATGATGTTCAAGTATGCCATAAAACTTTTCAAAAGACAACCCCTTTAAAATATCAACTTGTTCCTGGAAGGCTTCTTTGGTGATTGACAAGGATTTGAGAATTAAGTTTGGGTCTTGAACCTCGTTGGTAGTTCCGGTTAAGTCCATTTGGAGTAGGCTTGTGAATAAATATTCCTTTTCTGATATGGCTTGTTTACATGATTTGACAATGAGCTCCAGGTTGTTAACTTTCTTTTGCTAGAATGCTTTTATTTTTTTGGTCCGCTTTGGGGAGTGGAGTTTCTCTTGTCTTCTTTTCAGTTCCGATGTGTTGACGACATAGTTGGAAAAATGGGCCAGCCCCTATTCACAGAAACGCTGATCATTTTTTAAATTCTCCTCCAAATGTTGCAGGAAATCATTGGCCTTCTTTCCAAAGGAAACTAAATTTTGTGATGTTTCCCAGGATTCAGTAACTAGCTGCATTCTTTTGTTGATGTTATTCTCTACAAGGGCTCTAGAGCATGCAAGGATGGTAGAGGATACTTTCATCTTGGCTGCAGTGGTAGCAGGCATGATTTTTTCCAAAGGACTGGAAAATTTTGGGGTTGCAATGAAAGCTTGCTCAAATTTGTTGAGACGGTCTTTCAGATTGGCATTTTCCGTATCAATTCCTCTAATGGAATCACTAAGAATTTCACTGGTTACCTGGTGAAATGAGAAGATTTGGGACGACCGCATTTCTCTAAAGTTAATCTATGTGTGATATTTTCCTTTCCTGTTTGTTACATCTCTCTTTTCAATGACTATAATTTTAGATTGGCTGTCAAAAACAGCGCTCTGGAATATGAAGGATTCATCTTCGTCAAAAAAGTCGGTCCCAGATATTTCCACCGCCGACGACCCAATTTTTTGCATGTGCTCAGTTTCAATTTCAAGATGCATCTTTCCCCTTTCAATTTCAGATTCCTTCGCCTTCCCTACATTGTTTTTTCTCTTCTTTGTTAGTGGAATTTTTTTAGAACTATCAATATTTATGCGAGGAGGGTCCTTATCTCCTCCTCCGTTCGAAGATTTATGGGTTTCTTTTTTACTGGGGTGGACCGTCAAAGCGATGCTCTGTGATGTTGTGCTCTTGGGAGTGCTGGTGGGGGACTGGTTACTCTTCTCACTGGATACTTTTCCATGTTGTCTGTACAATTCAGTCACGCTTTGCAATGTCTCTGCGTCACAATCAGCAGAAGCAGGATTGGTGTCGACACTATCCCTGTCTTGGGTTAGGTGTCTATGGATAAAAGAGGTGTTAAAGACAACCGCCAGTAAATGTTCTCGAAAAATCCCATTAGGGTCAAACCCTTTTATCCTTTCAGCATACGTTAGGTTCAATTTCTTGAAATGGGCGGAAAACTCGTCGATCTTGTTGATGTTTCTTCACACGAAGTCTCCGACTTTCCAGGGCAGAGGAATGAACTATTTTTTTTTCTTGTCATGGAAAAAATGCAACTAGTGGCTGTATTGCCTTGCTATTTTTGCAACAAACATCTTATCCGTGATGTGGCATGGAAGGAAAGCAAGATTTCCTTTAGAGACAAAGACCATGAGGACACTGTGATTTTCTTTTTTCTCAAGTGTGCCCTTCCTATTCAAAAACTTGGTTACCTGGCCAGACATCCACGGGGCATCCTTGCCTAGAAATAAATCTTTGAAAACTGAGACAAAGCCATTAAAAACTTCATAAAAACAATGGGAGGCCTTGCGCCTCCATAGGGCCTCGTACCAAAATGTTACTGGGTTGAATCCATAGTTTATTTTATTGGAAAGACAAAGTTTTGGAAACGGGAAGCAATGCACAATTGCAAAAATCAAGTAGGATGACATATAAAATTTATTTCATTCTTTGAATCGTGACAACTGGGAACAGAGATCAATGGAAATTAACTTCCCCCAATCAAAAATGTATTGGTCCTTGACTGTGAAATACAAAATATAAATAATTATATGGGAAATGCTTGTCGTGGATGCTTGTCCCATTATTCTTGTAAACAACCAAGCAATTTCCCGGAATGGATTTCTAAAGGAACTTACCTGCAACCTTGTGATATCTTCAAGAACTATTGTCGAGTCTTAAAGGAAGTCGGCTAAGATTTCCAACCTGTTATCATGTTTTTCTAGAAACTGCTTGCAGTCTTGTCCTCTGAACGTCAATGTTGGCTACAGCAATTTTAGCATCTCGCGGAAGACATGAGGTGACAAAGAAACAGGAGAATGGTCGCGCAATGGAATAAATCTTTGGCTTGGAATATATTTTTCGGCGCACCAAGAGACCACCTCCTTATAGTCAAAAACCTCAGGGATGCAGCCTACACAAGCGATTCCATAGGTCCAAATCACTTCGTTTTGGGCAGAATGGGATGAATAGTAAAAGTATTCCCTGGACCATTGGAAGTTCTGGTCCTCATGTGCGAACATATTTATTGTATCTCCACAAAACTGTTGTCGACCTGCTGCCATAAGTCTACAAGAATGTTTGTTTTCTCCAAACGATGAATGAAATGAAAAGTTGGAAGGGATTATATAACCCTGTGAAAATCTTGGTCCAAAGCATGTGAATGGGAGATGTCCTTGAGACTTTTGTTGATTAATGACAATTTGGACGGTTGTTGCATGATGCGTTGTTAACATTAAACACTAGTAATTGCATACATAGAAATGCGAACATGGAGGATATTGCAATGAGCAATTAAGCATTATAGATTTCTTGAGCGAGCCAACACGACGACAAGTCTTCGAGATGAACAATAGGAAGGGACAAAATAAATCTCTGCACATCTTGGTTTAATGCGTAATAATGGGAGATCTCCTCGAGCGTTTCGCCCATTAATGACAATGTTGATGGTTCCTGCATGGTCAGCTGTTAGCATGAAAGGTTTCTAATTGAATAGTAATAAAGTATGGAGGTCACAGGCATAGGAAAAAACAACTACAAAATAGGGTTGCAAGGTACAACCGTTGAAGGTGAGGGACCGAGGGTCAAATTGTATGTCTCAGAAATTTTTGAGTGCAATACGTGTAACAACGAAGAGGGTATGGTAGGACAACCCAGAGGGAAATTTGTATATGACTAGTAAGAGCATAACTAATGTATATCAGGAAGGACAGGAAGTTAGTGGGGATAGAAGGAAGCGAGAGATACTTTGAAACATTTGTGAGCCGTGGTAGAGTGAAGCTTGCGATTTCAACAAGACCACGCTAGAAGTGTAGATCACAAAATTTTTGAGTGCAAGATGTACACGACACAACAAGAAGCAGAGTTTGAAACCGCCAACATGCCAATCGTGGCCATAAAATTGGCCAAGTATGGAAAGCAACATCGGTCAGTCGGATTCTTGGTGTGATTATATAGATGGAGATAAAGATATGTCAACCTGACAATGCTAGAATCCGTGATCATAGAAAGGTGACTAAGTATATAACCACAAAGCAATAATACAAGGGAAGAAGAAAAGGGAAAAAGGACCAATGAGTCCATGGTGGAATTGTAAATCATAGAAATTTTGAGTGCAATGTGTATATCACAGAACAAGAAGAAGAAGAGTTCAAATGCGCCAACCCGAAACATTGACTAAGAATTGGAGATTTCGTGAACTCGTGAACAGGAGGATCCAAAATAGGGTCACAAGGTCTCCCCAGAACACGTGAGGCCCTAACAGTCAAATTGTATCGTTTGAAAAATTTGAATGCATAATATGTAGCACGGAAGAGGGGATGATGTCGGAACCCGGTAGTCAATTTCCATATTCTGAAGGGTTGGATGCGAACTATTTCATATTACTGTGTACAATTGTCACTTGTAAGAGTCACTAGTAAGAGCATAACCAATGGATATTAGGAAGCACATTTGTGAACCGTGGTAGAGTGAAGCTTGTGAGTTTGAGGAGTCCGTGGTAGAATTGTAGATCACGGAAGTTTTGAATGCAAGATGTACATCACAGAACAAGAAGAAGCAGAGTTTGAAACTGCCAACCCGGCAACCGCGGTCATAAAATTAGTCAAGTATGGAAAGCAATAGTGGTGTGTTGAATTCGTCGTGTGATTATATAGATGGAGATAAAGATGTCAACCCGCCAATGTTGGAACTTGCAATCATAGAAACATGACTAAGTATATAACCAAAGAGCCATAATACAGGGGAAGAAGAAAAGGGAAAAAAGACAAAGGAGTCCACGATGGAATTGTAGATCATAGAAATTTTGAGCACAAGATGTGAACCTGGTAGTCAATTTGCATATTGCGGAGGGTCGGATTCCAACTGAGGCAGTGACAGATACTTTGAAACATTTGTGAACCATGGTACAACGAAGCTTGATGCCAACCCAAAACAGTATCCAAGAGTTTCACATTTCGTGAACCTGACAACAGGAGGATCCAAAACAGGCTGACAACATGTTTGCAGAAGACACAAGTCCCCGACGTTCAAATTGTATCGCTTTGAACATTTGAATGCATAATTTGTAATACAGAAGAGTGGACGATGTCAGAATCCAGTAGTCAATTTGTATATTGCGGAGGGTGCGATGCCAGTTGTTTCGTACCTCTGTGTCCAGTTGTCACTACTAAGAGCTAATTTTGTATTGAAAATAATTTTTTAGATACTGTTAGATACTTCATAGCGATTAGCATCCATAAACAATGGAAATCCCCACCCCACCATCCCTGCATTACGTGTGTCAATTTGTATATCACAGAACTGGAAGCGTTGTTTGGAGGACACGAAACAATAGAAGTGCAATATTGAGTCAGTCAATCCGCAGGTCCGCTTGTCAATTTGTATATCGTGGAATTCTGGGTGCTATTTGTAGGGCACGGAACAATGGAGGCCCAATTTTCAGCCTGCCGGCCGGAGAACCCGCGATCCAAAATGTCGTTAAGTATGGAATGAAGAATCCGTACATGCTCTATAAAATATCATGTCCATAATTTATATTCCCATAATACACGGAAAGAAAAAAAGGGAAAAAGGACGGAGTAGTTCGCAGTGGAATTGTAGATCATGGAAATTTTGAGTGGAAGATGTATATAACGGAACAAAAAGGAACATAGTTCAATTGTGCCAACTCAAAAACCGTGGGCATAAAATTCACCAAGTATGAAAAGGAACAACGGGCGGTCCAATTCGCCATGCGAGGATATAGATGGAGATGAAATTGGTGCCAACCCGGCAACTGTGGCCATAAAATTGGCCAATTATGGAAAGCAACAACGGTCAGTCAGATTCGTCGTGTGATTATATAGATGGAGATAAATATATGTCAACCCGCCAACGTTGGAGTTGCACATTTCGTGAACCCGGCAATAGGAGGATCCAAAACAGGCTGAAAAGGTGTCTGCAGAAGACGCGAGGCCTCGACGTTCAAATTGTATTGCTCCGAACATTTGAATGCATAATCTGTAACACGAAAGAGTGGACGATGTCGGAATCCAGTAGTCAATTTGTATATTACGGAGGGTGCGATGCCAACTGTTTCATACCTCTGTGTCCAGTTGTCACTACTAAGGGCTAATTTAGTATTGAAAATAATTTTTTAGATACTGTTAGATACTTCATAGGGATTCGCATCCATAAACAATGGAAATCTCCACCCCACCATCCCTGCATTACATGTGTCAATTTGTATATCGTGGAACTGGAAGCATTGTTTGGAGGACACGAAACAATAGAAGTGCAATGTTGAGTTAGTCAATCCGCGGGTCCACTTGTCAATTTGTATATCACGGAATTCTGGGTGCTATTTGTAGGGCACGGAACAATGGAGGCCCAATTTTGAGCCCGCCCGCCAGAGAACCCGCCATCCAAAATGTCGCTAGGTATGGAATGCGGAATCCGTACATGCTCTATAAAATATCATGTCCATAATTTATAGTCCCATAAAACACAGGAAGAAAAAAAGGGAAAAAGGACAAAGTAGTTCGTAGTGGAATTGTAGATCATGGAAATTTTGAGTGGGAGATGTATATAACGGAACAAAAAGGAACATAGTTCAATTGTGCCAACTCGGAAACCGTGGGCATAAAATTCACCAAGTATGAAAAGGAACAACGGGCGGTCCAATTCGCCATGCGAGGATATAGATGGAAATGAAATTGACGCCAACCCACCAACCATGGCCATAAAATTGGCCAAGTATGGAAAGCAACAACGGTCAGCCGGATTCATCGTGTGATTATATAGATGGAGATAAATATATGTCAACCTGCCAACGCTGGAGTTGTACATTTCGTGAACCCAGAAATAGGAGGATCCAAAACAGGCTGACAAGGTGTCTGCAAAAGACGCGAGGCCTCGACATTCAAATTGTATCGCTCCGAACATTTGAATGCATAATCTGTAACACGAAAGAGTGGACGATGTCGGAATCCGGTAGTCAATTTGTATATTACGGAGGGTGCGATGCCAACTGTTTCATACCTCTGTGTCCAGTTGTCACTACTAAGAGCTAATTTAGTATTGAAAATAATTTTTTAGATACTGTTAGATACTTCATAGGGATTAGCATCCGTAAACAATGGCAATCTCCACCCCGCCATCCCTGCATTTTGTGTGTCAATTTGTATATCGCAGAATTGGGAGCGTTGTTTGGAGGACACAGAACAATAGAAATTCAATGTTGAGTTATCCAGTCCATAGGTCCTCTTGTCAATTTGTATATCATGGAATTATGGGTGCTATTTGTAGGGCACGGAACAATGGAGGCCCAATTTTGAGCCTGCCGGCCTGAGAACCCACGATCCAAAATGTCGCTAGGTATGGAATGTGAAATCCGTACATGCTCTATAAACTATCATGTCCATACTTTATAGTCCCATAATACACAAGAAGAAAAAAAGGGAAAAAGGACGGAGGAGTTCGCAGTGGAATTAGATCACGGAAATTTTGAGTGGTAGATGTATATGATGGAACAAGCAGTAGAGTTCAATTGCGCCAACTTGGCAATCGCGGGCATAAAATTCACTAAGTATGAAAAGGAACAGTGGCTATCCAATTTGCCATGCGAGGATATAGATGGAGATGAAAATATGTCAACCAGCCAACGTTGGAACCCGCGATCATAGAAACACGACTAAGTATATAACTAGAAAGTGATAATACACGGGAAGAAGACAAGGGAAAAAGAACTAAGTATCTCGCAGAAGAACATCTATCGTTTGATTATTAATGCAAATGATTTCGAACCCCTACTGAGTTCTGACCAGTTAAGGCATAAATTGCAGATCACGTAAGTATCTTTCACACCATTGTGTACACTTGTCACTAGTAAGAGCATTGTTGATGTATATCAGGAAGGACGCAAAGTTGTTGGGGATGGAAGGAAGCAACAGATACTTTGAATGAACTTAATGTATACGAGGAACCTGTGGTGGAATTGTAGATCACAGATGTTTTGAGTGCAATATGTATATAATGGAGCGATAAACAACTGGGTTCACAAGCACCGACCTTGCAGCAGTGGCCATAAAATTGGCTAAGTATGGAAAGGAATTGCAGTCGGTCAGATCCATCGTGTGGATATAGATGGAGATGAAGACATGTCAGCCCGCCAACTCTGAAACCGTAGAAAGGACACTAAGTATATATCTAGAAAGCAGTACCGAGTGGGAAGAAGAAAATGCCAGTTCATATGCGCCGACCCGACAACCGCGGCCATAAAATTGCCTAGGTATGGAAAGGAACAGCGGTCGATCAGATTCGTCATGTGAAGATACATATGGAGATGAAGATATGTCATCCTGCGAGACCTGTAACCGCCCATCATAGAAAGACAACTAAGTATAAAACAAGAAAGCCATAATGGACGAGAAAAGCAAAAGGGGAAAAGGGATAAGTATCTAACAGTCGAAAAAACCTTTTTTTTTCATTTATTAATGGCAATGTTTTCAAACCTCTGTTGGGTTCTCACTAGTAAAATCATAAATTGCATATCACTAAATTTCTTTGGCTAGAAGATGTATATGACGGAACAGAGGACATAGGTGTTGGATACCGCGAACCCGGGGCCTAGTGGCCAGATAACTAGCTAAGTATTGGCCAAGAGAAAGGTTTGATATCTATTTCAATAGTATTCATACTAGTATGTATTAATCGAGAAAGTTTTCATATTTATCTGAATAGTATTCATACTAATATATATTAATGTATTGTTTCTGTTTCAAATGCAATTGATCTGCCAATTTGCAGGATGCTCTTCGGTTCGCAAATTTCATTGAAACCACGAAAATTTTGACTGCAAGATGTACATAGTGCAACAAGAAACATGAATTTGCATTGTAGTCTCAACAAGATACACTCCTTATAATCTATTCATCTCGCATTCCTTGCAATGACATGAGCAAATGTCGGCTCTCCATAAACATCAATATCTAAATTAAATTAAATGTAATCAAAATTTGGTGTGACTTAAGTAATTAAGACAGCTTTAGTCGTTCCTTTATTAATGCCAAGCTTTTCGAATGCCTAGTCAGTTACGAGCAGTTAAAGCATAAATTATAGACCACAGAAGTTCTTTGGCTTCAAGATGTATATGACAGAATAGGGAACATAGTTGTTTAATACCGCAAACTGAAACATAATTGCCTAAGATTTGCCAAAGAGGAAGTTTTTTGTATTTATTCCAATAGTACTAATATTAGTATATATGCACGGATATTATCAAATAGAAGAAGCTGCAATACATCCAACATATTGAATAGGAACATTGCATCAACACTTGAGCCGCCTTCTTATAACTCATTAATTCATTCTATTTACGAAACCCGAAGAATGGCAGTAGGATGGGAACTCCAATTTCTTTCTTTAAATACAAGGTCGGCGCCACATAAGTATGGCTTATGAAAAATTATTCTTAAATGTAAAATGTAAATAAAGAACAGAGCAAGCTTTATTTAGATTGAAGTAGTGGGCAACAAAAATAAAATCTTGTCGTCCATGTTTAACGACCCAGGGGAAGAAGGTACAAAATAAAATTAAAACAAATACTAGAAATTGGAAAATACTATTAAAAAATAAACCGAAATTATTCTATATTCAAATAAGATGGGTTACAAAATACAGTTGAGGCTATTTTCCACAGTGATTGCGATTTCTCCTGCCGCCGACCCATAAAAAATATGTACATTGATGAAGCTTCTTGACAGTTTTCTTGACATTCAAACTCTTTATTCGTAAAAAATGAGTTGAATATCAATTTTGGGTTTTGTACTTAATTGGTGTTGCCAACTACATCTATCCCAGTTTTTTGAATACCTTGTCTCTTCCCGATATGGCCTTCTTGCAATGGTTGCTTATTCAACATTCCATTCTTTGCCAAGT
Source organism: Picea sitchensis (assembly GCA_010110895.2). Lineage (NCBI taxonomy): Eukaryota > Viridiplantae > Streptophyta > Pinopsida > Pinales > Pinaceae > Picea > Picea sitchensis. The sequence goes on along the minus strand of SNQJ01S0006263.1, from coordinate 25,116 downwards.
ATTAATTTCCCTCTGTCGTTGAAAAGTTGGGGTTTAAGGTGTTTTCCTTGCAATCTTCCTAACCCTTGACATCCAAGACAACTTAGAAATGTGATTTAGGCTGATTTCAAAGTGGATGGAGTCATTTTATGTCACAATATCTATGGCAGGGGAAACAAATTCAAGTATGTAGTCACTGGTTTTCTCCCTGTATTTTATCATCTGTTTGGTTGAAAAGACTGCCTGAAGATTTGTATGTTGAACTTCTTTGCCTTATTACAGTAAATTGGAAGAAACTTCCAACCCAGCTGCAAAATGCAAATCTATTGAGGTACATAACTTCTTCGGGCAACACAGGTGTGGAAAGTGCATCAAATGCAGTAGAACGCACCAACAAAAGTCTGGCAAGTGTATCAAATGTTGCAGATGGAATAAGAATATATCTTTCCTCATAGCGGTGGAGGTATGGTGGCCCACAGAAAGGTTTGGAATGTTCGGAGGTGATGCCAAATATGTGGAGTCTGCAACTACATCCAAAGGAAACTGAACAAACTTTGACAAAGAAAATGGATTTCTGTCAAGTCAATTACCAGACCCACATCTAGCTCATCAAACTTTGAAATAGAAACTTTTGTAGTGATAATATGTCGTTTTATCCACCCATACAATTTATGTTACCCGCCTCTGGTTACATTCACAAATGGAGTAATATTTCGTATCATTTACAAACATGCTAGGTCATTTTTCAAGACACTGTAAATGCGCCACCCCCGAGGAAGACAAATTCCTGTGGGATCTGTACAATTCGATACACTTGCCAAATCTGTGTTGTTGGAAGAAGCTATATACTTAAACAAAGAACTATTTTGCACGTGACCTCAATCCATTACAATTCCCAGCAAGAAAACAAATAAGTTCAACAAACAAATCTCCAGGCAACCTTTTCAACCAACCAAAGCATCGAACACAAGGAGAACACCAACCAGAACATAATTGTTCTTTTTTTTTCCTCCTCTCTAAGTTTCTCTTATATAACAAAGTTTTTTTCACTCAAATCTCACGTCACATAAAACCAGTCTCTCTTCTTTCATCTAGCCCTCAATCACATCTCTAAGTTGTCTTACATGTCCATGACCAGGAACATTAGAACGAAGGCACCCTAAAGTGAAACCCTTTGATGATAGAGAGAAATGGAAATAAGTATTTAAAAGAAACACTGGATGATCTTCCATAGATTTTGTGTTGATTCATTTTAATGACAGATGTTCTCGATATTTTCACTTATTAATGCCAATCTTTTCGAATATGTACGCTGAATAGTGACTAGCAGCACGTATTAAAATTCCCATATCCGAGAAGATTCTCAAATCTGACATCTAAGATATGCACAATATTAAAGAGGGACATGACATCAAGGCCTCTATGGGTGACATGTTCATGGACTATGCTAAAGCTTTTAAGAAAACTAAAACAACACAAGCAAAAAAAAAAAATCGCAAATTCAAAATGCAGGCAAAAAGAAATTACCAGATCCCATAATATTCGCCTGTCTATTCATTTTAATGGGAGATTTCCTCGAGCTTTCTAGTTATTAAAGCCCATCTTTTCGAACCTGTCTGGTCAGTTCTGACTTTTGAAAGCATAATTAATGTGTATTGGGAAGCGTGAAAGATAGCAGGGATGGGGCTCTATGTAACAGACATTACTACTATTTTTCTGTGTTTTTGTCCACGATCGTATGCAAAACGTACGTAAAGAAAAGTAATTCGAGAATGCTAAATATTTTGGACATGAGGCCCTTGAAATTCAAATAGTCCGCAAGTCTGACTGTCAATTTGTATATCGCGGAACTCTCTGTGTTATTTGTAGGACATGGAACAACAGAAGCCCAATTTAGAGCCCGCCACCCTGAGAACCCGCTATCCAAAAAATGCTTACGACTATTTTTTTTGTGTGTTTTTGTCCACCAGCGTATGTAAAACATGCGTAAAGTAAACTGTTTCGAGAATACCAAATTTTTTGGACATGAGGCCCTTAAAATTCAAATAGTCTACAAGTCTGATTGTCAATTTGTATATTGTGGAACTCTCTGTGCTATTTGTAGGGCACGGAACAACAGAAGGCCAATTTTCAGTCGGCCACCCTGAGAACCCGCGATGCAAAAACTGGGTAAGTATGGGATGAGGGCTCCATGCATGCTTTATATATCTACTTTATAAAATTACATATTGCCTATGTTTAATTTATGTTGTCCAGGAAACCTATAATTTGATAAATTTCAATCTCTTATGTCCAGGAGCCCTTCTTTTAAAGAAAACTAATTCGGAAATGCTAATGTATACACCAAACACGACCTGTCATAGTTCGATACAACCTATCCAAGAAGCTATGTCCATAAAACTGGCTAAGTATGCAACTGAATGGTGGTCGTTCAGAATGATCACGGAACTCTCCGTGCTATTTGTAGGGCATGGAACAACAGAAGCCCAATTTTCATCCCTCCACCCTGAGAACCTACGAGCATTAACTTATGTTGTCCAGGAAACCTATAATTTGATAAAGTGCAATCTCGTCTGTCCAGGAGCCCTTTTTTTAAAGAAAACTAATTCGGTAATGCTAATGTATACACTGAACATGACCTTTCATAGTTTGATAGAACCTATCCGCGAAGCCGCATCCATAAAACTGGCTAAGTATGCAACCTCAAAATGACCATAGAAAGCCGAGAAACTATAGAGTCAGAAACGCAATTTACAAGAGGAAAATAAAAGGGAGATAACAACTATATCTCCCACACAAAAAAAGGTACTCTCATAACTATGAAACCATAGTAACACAAAATCAATGGAAAAAGCATCGCCAACTATGAAATACACTTTGAGGCAAACAAAATCTACTTCAACGTGTAAGAGATGCAATTTACATCGCCTGCAATTTTTTAGTCTGTTATTTTATCTTAATAGTATTCTATGCAAACTCCACTGCAAAAAATGTAACCAGAGATCCAACTGCGGATGTAGCATCCCAACATTGCAAACCCTGGGCAAACAAGAACAAGCAGCAAATAAGAACCCAGTAAGAAGCACCAAAAGGTCCAACTGCAGGCACAGGACCGGAACCCTACAAAGTCGAATCAAGCAACAATAAACAACATACAATGAAGAAAGAAGAAAGCAGCAACCACTCCCACAGGAACGATGTTGTTCCAATCGCGATTGCAGAAACCCAAACTTGCAAACTGCAACAACACGAACAAGCAAGTAAGAACAACAACAACATGCAAATAAGAAATCAGTGGCCATGCAAAAAACAAGCATGGACCAGTGAACTAGCAATGTCACTGAAGCATATAAATTTTAAAAACGGAAGAAAATATCTTGTAACAAGCCTGTTAAGTAACCATTCAACACTACCAAGCCTGTTAAGTAAACATTTAAGTCTGTCATAAATGTTCTATAAACATTTAAGAAAAAAATTCAATGTGGAAGGTCTCTGATGTATCCCAAAAAAATTATTATATTTTTTGTAGCAATAGTTCGAACACCAAAGAATGTATTGGAAGACCAAACTTTGGATATGCCACCATATCAAACATTGCCATAAATTTACCAAGCATAAAATGCTAAACCAAACATTCGAATTAATGCTAGCATTAATCCACCTTCGACAAATGCATAACAAAATATATGATTCAAAAGGACCATATACAATCAAATACATTGGATATGCCCACATATATAACATTGGGAATAGTGAAGTCGGCAATAAGACCTCCAATCCGTTGTCCAATCAGATCATGACAAATATGGTACTTTCTTTTATATAAAAATCGATTTTTTCAGTTCCCTGGTTCCAACAATAGATAATATGGAAATATTTGTGGTCAAAGGACAAACTAATATCAAGTCAACGATTTATCGATCGTTATAATCCCTCTATGCCTACAACATGGACTAATAATGAGTACCACAAGTGTTAATTCGTGTGGACTTTATGGGGTTGGAACTTGGGCTACTATTAACAATAGTCGTGCATGCTTGCCATATTTTCATATGGTACGTTTAATTATCCTCCAATGACTTATATTTGACATATGCTCCCATGCAACTATTAATCTTATTATGATGACTCATATTTTCAAGGGCTCTAATGTATTTTGGCTCCTGTACAAATTTTCAAAACCAACAGAAAGGGGTAGGGGCGATGTCGGACATTGTCCTCCCCATTCCCCACCCCAGTTTTCAATTCAAATTTTAAATAATTTAAATGTTTTTTTTATTATTATTATTTAGATTAGAGTTTTATTTAGTTTAGTTTATTTTTTAATTCCTTGTTTAAGTTTTGTGTTTTAGGTTTTTATTAAAAAAAATTATTAAATTTTGTTTTTTCCTCAAGTTTTGTAATTAAAAAAAAAATCTTTTAAATTTGGGTTTTTTAAGTTTATTTTTTAATTATTTGTTTAAGTTTTGTGTTTTAGGTTTTTATTAAATTTTGTTTTTTTCCTCAAGTTTTGTAATTTAAAAAAGAAAATCTTTTAAATTTGATTTTTGTAATTTAAAAAAGAAAATCTTTTAAATTTGAGTTTTTTTTTTTTGAAAAGGTATTTTTTTTATATAAATCATTTTCTTTTTAAATTTTTATGAGTTTTTTATTTTTATGTTTATCATTTTTCTTTTAAAGTGTTTTTTTT
>SNQJ01S0006263.1:0-11250 GCA_010110895.2 Picea sitchensis | reverse complement strand
AGACTTCCATCGGTTTTTCTCCTTTTCAGTTAGTGCATGGTGTGGATTTGATCCTTACGATTGAATGCAAAATCACTTCCCTCAAGATGGAAATTGAGCTCCTACTTGACACATACGATCTTAAAGAATGCATCATGCACCTAGAGAATCTACATGAGAAGTGTCAAGATGCCTCTATGGCTATCGAAGCGAATAAACGACGTGTTAAGGTTCAATATGATAGGTCTATCTATCCTCGGAAGTACGTTGAGGGTGACTTGGTCCTCCTGTATGACGAAGCCAAAGAACTATTGGGGGCAGGCAGGTTCAACCCTATGGCACGATATTTATATCGTGCAACGTGTTTTAGAAAAAGGATCCTATGAATTAGAGTATTATGAATAGAATATGTTGGATGAGCCCAGAAATGGGCTCTACCTTAAAATATATTACGCTTGATCCCTCAAGCTTGGGCGTGACTCTTTGTATACTAGTGTATCTTAGTGTATATACATCTTTTCCTTTGTGTCATCAGCTTGCTTATAGAGTTTTCCCTTGGTTGGAAGATGTCAATGGAGTCTTCAGTTTACTTAGGATTTGCAGACGGTGCCAGTCGTCATACACGGAACATGGCTTCTGTCACTTGGGTAATTTACTCACCCGAGGGTCAACTAGTGTCTTCAGGTGGCGTTTGTCTAGAGCCATCAACGAATAATGTAGTTGAGTATAGCATTGTTATAGAGATTTTATGCGATGTCATTTCACATGGTGCTCGGTCTTTAGAGGTTCGTCTGGACTCCCAGTTAGTCGTATGTCAATTAAACGACAATTACCCTGTGTGAGACCTCACTCTACTCTAACGATTCCTACGGGTACAACTTTTGGAACGTTACTTTGATTTCCTTACTTATAATCACATACCTAGCAGTTCTAATTATGTATCTAATGCATATGCTAATTATGTTTTGGATTGGCATTTGTCACATAACTAAAGTAAAGAAAACAAATTCATCAAAGTACACATTGTAACATATATAAGTAAAGTCGAGAACCAATGTTTCTTATATTTCATCTCTTCAAAAAATACGGTGTCATAGTACAAAATGGGCCTCACACCCTCAAAATACATATATGGATGGTAGATATATGACCATGGAATCTATGCATGTGGCACCAGATGCGTATTATGATAGCACAATATGGATTTTATGAGACATCGGAAGAGTCTCACCCACACATGAGGCACACCCACCACCTTTCGTTGCATAGCCTCTGGCAGATCCTCCACCTGAACCATAGGAATCATGTGCATCAATCGAGACAGGTTCCCCTGCACATTTTGTAGCACTCTCCTTGCATCTCCTCCCGCAGGTTCATCTCCCTCTCTACATCTCCTCCCACGTTCTCATCTCCCCAGTTCCTTCGTCGATTCCTTGGGAATCCATCTGGTCATCGTGGACCTACATCTGCGTAACAAAGAATGTTGTTAATACTTGATACCATATAAAAATATTTGCGTTTTTCTATTCTTTTTTAAAAAAAAACACAAAAAAATGAAATATATAAAAACATTTCATACCTATATCACCGTAGGCAGAGCCTGGTGGAAAAGGCATATCTAGATCCCCTCTATAGTCGATCCCAACATAAGGGTAGTCTTCTATCGCTATAACCTCTCAACGCCACCAGAAAAAAAACTCATCATTGTAGGGGGTTGGCACCCTACCACCTCCTAACCGCCTCATCACGTCGTTCCATCGTGACATGGATGGATCACGAGGTCCATGTGGAATGATCTATAGTCCAGGGCTCAAGCCTAGAACTCGCTCAAAGAAAAAACTACACAAGATGGATCCAAACTCGAAGTTTCTCTTCCTCCCTTGTTTGAAATCCGTCAACTAACTCTTCATGTTAGCCAACAGTGAGGTACACCAGTCATAAACCGTAGGTCATAAACACTCCATTGCGTAAAACATGAGTGGCCTTGGTGCCTGGTGCAACAAGGCTGACCCCAAGATCCATGTAAGACAAAGTACAACGATCTTTAAACTCAGGTTCTCGATTTCCCTGATGGGGAGTTGGCTCCCTACTTTATCTGTTCCTGCAACACAGTGGGTGGCAATTTAATCCTCTATGTTCATACCACCCTTAGCCCCCCGGGCTTTGAGATTCACTACCTCGCCCCGGTGAGACAATCCTGTGATAAAAAATATATCATCTACTTCAATCCTCAATGGTTTCCCATCGATATTGAAGGCCTCTGTCTTCGGATCCCAAAAGTTTACTAGCATCTAAAGTAACCTCACTTCAGCCCTCATTCCTTTGAGAGCCCAAAATTTACAAAGGCCACATCTTTTTAGAGCTATTTGGGCCCCTACATCCCTTTCCATTGTTGCATCTACCTCCTCATGCTCCCTCTCTCTCCATTCAAGCACCATCCTGCCAAAGGAAAGTCATTTTTTGAGTTAGAATTCATTAAAAATTTATTTATGGACTTGTACGCGGGCTATAATGTTAACAGTTGTGTGTAGGGCCACATATACATGGGCAGGTTTTTCTTTGTCCGCATACATGTCTCCATATATGTGACCCGGTGAACTATAGCTCGTGTACACCCTAATTTATATGGTACGCCCTCAATTACTCAAAAAATGAGGACTAAATTTAAATTTTAAACCACTAAAAATGAAGAGGAGGGAAAGAGCACTTACTTGGTCCAGACAGTTGTCAATTCCGTTGATCATAGCTCCCACAATTGACACTTGAATATCATGGGAAAAATGGTCTAAAATGCACTAAGTGGGTGAAACTCAATTGGTATGGTAAAATTGTTTATTTTTACTATTAGTAGAAAACATTTTATCCACTTTATATAGTTTATGCTAATTTTTTACCTAGTGGACTAATAGTGCAGTGGAAGGAAGTTGGTTTTGGTGGTTTTATCCAGGCTTTTTTGCGGTATCTAGTGTCATATCGCTCGTTCGTGACTTTGACAACTATTTTCTTTCACCAGCATATAGGATAGGTTGTCACTCCATTTTGCATTCTTACATTGTCCTATGACTGTGATCCATATGCCTTAGGTACGAACCCATTTACTAGTGACATAGAACCTTCTTAGTGCCACTAGAAGTGTCTTTATTAAGTGGTAGAGGCTTACCAAACATGGGTGCCCTAGTTAGAACCTTTGTGCCATTTGGTTCCCATACAGAAGTTATTCCATAAGACCAGGAGTCCCTTATAATTCCAATATGAATTTGTGTTTGAACCTCATATTATTACCCACAAGCATTCTGACCTATACCTATGGGACTCCCCCCAAGTCTTAGTTAAGCTCTTTTCCGACTCTCTAAAAAGCGAAAAAGATTTCCAAGTGAACTTGTCTCTTTCACACTCATTAAATGGATTTGAAAGGACATCTATTTGGAGTAAGTTTACCCCTTTTTCAGACCAAGTAGACTAATTAAAAAAAAGGAACACACTAGTCAACATTGGCTAGAAGAGTTCTCTTGGGTATTTCTTTATATTTTTTCGGGACTAGGGGACTAAATCTATGAAAAAGGACATTCTTTGGAGTTGAGTTGTAATTGCATTTTATTATCTTCCTGGCATTATTGAGCCTATTGTCGGTTCCCACTTTCTCATTATAAGCCTCTTACCTCAGTGATTTGCATCACTAGCCAAGCAGAGCCTTGTTTATATCCTTTGCAGCTTGACACCATGTACCCTAAGAGGAAACATTCCCCCCAATTTCCATGCCCCGCATGCACTTCCTTTCATTGAGAATAGGTATGTTCCACTGTTTGGAGCTAGTTTCTTACTCACGACACTCATTTCCTCTCTTGTATCATAGCATTTATTTGCCTATGAAAAAACAAAAAAGGGTGGGCGGGAAAAGAATATTATCTCATATTGGCAACAGTCGTGTCGCCTTTGAACAGAGCACAAAATTTTGAGTCCATTGTCATCCAAATTTTGGGTTTAGTATGACCTTAGGAAGCTGAGCTCGTTACTTAGAGTTTACTCCTCCGACTGGTTATTCTTCCAATTCGTATGGAGAGTTCGTTGATGCCTCCTGCATCACGAAGCTTTATCATCAAGTCTATGTTGTCTGAGTTTTCCATATGTCTCATTCTCTTGTTCAAAGGGTGTCTATAAGCTTGTGTCAGCCATTTCTTAGAACTCTTGACTTTGCATGTCGTCCATACCCTCAGTGTGTCTCAGAATCACATGAAGTTGTAGTCCTATCATGCATCCTGGTCCTACTTTCATTATGGGTAGGTAACCTTGAACCCAACAGTCGACTTCTCCTCATTGGTCGCTGACTACGGGGTTTCCCTTATGTTTGACGACAAGAAATCTATTCACACATTGGAATTTGTGCAGTGTCTTGGACGCCATTATCCTTATTGGTGGTTTCCTCACCTTTGTCGACAGTCTTCCTCATTAGTTGTTATTCAGAGGGTCTCTTTCATGCACTACTTGCATATGGTGCATGTAAGAGATGCACATGGTCATTGGTTCGTGAACATCCTCTTCATCCGAGTTCCTCCAAATCATCAAGCTATTTCTTTGTACCTCGTGCTGACTGATGAGAGATTCCTTAATGCTCTCCTTTCAGCGGGTCTCCTTCCATTGAATTCAGCTCATCTATTATGGAAATGAGGCCTAGAGTCCTATGAGTACCTAGAGGCTTGCAGTCATTAGTGGTAGGTTCTACCACCATCGACATTTGGGAATACATTATTGTCTCCTGATCGATGGATTCTTCAAGTGTTTGACCTCAACACCTTTATTCACACTTGTAAGAATGAACTTGGTTCCTTGATACCCACTTTAATTATCGGTAGGATGTCTCGTGTTTGTTAACAATATACATTAATGACCGGTAATCAAACGAAATCTCATTTTGTTCAAATTCAACTCCTCTATTCACATGATGTAGACTTGCACCTTTGGTGGATAGTGTAGAAGACATTCAGTTTACAGTAGCAAATTTTCTGAGTTGTTGTTATTGTTCATTGGACCAGTACCTATATGACTTCAGTGATCATGGGAGATCAGATTGTACTCCATTGTATACATATATTTTCAGATTGATTTTGAGACTGGTTTTCATTGGGCCTTGTTTGTGACTATGACAACCTATGGCATGTGTCTACTTTGTATTTCCTATTCATGGCCATGAACAACTATTTGGTATATTTCCACATGGATCTACAATGTAATTCAAATTGGTAGCCATGTGTACAAAGTCATTATGGATTGTAAAATTCTCGTGAGAAACTAGCACTTCCAGTTGAGTCTCCATTACTCCACTTCTGGGAATTACAATGTATTTCGGCCATCGCATATACTCCTTTGACCTCACACATTAGGGGGCATCTGTTATAGCAAATTTTGCCTCACCCCATACAACTTACATAGATGGCCTTTCCATTTCCCTATGCAGACTTGAAGTCCCCTTTTGTACATTCCAGAGCCAAACAATCAAATTTTTCCACATATATGCACCCTACCAGTTAGACAACATGCATATACATAGGTTGCACCACTATAGCCTGCGTACATCGGGTTTGGTGCTCAAAATTAAAAATCATATCGGGTTTCCATGTCACATCATGAGATCCATGATCCTTGACCTTCCATATACTATAAACGCTCTGACTCGGACCGTCAATTCCATTTGAAGGCTATAAATTGAGCCATATCCAAGCCATGGAGAAGAGAATTCAACTTTTGAGAGCAAATATACTCTGGAGAAATTTCACTTCACACTGAGTCTGCATCCCTTTATCCTTGAAAGTCTGAACACATTGTTCATCCCCCAAGCTCTTCCTTATTTGATGGAGAACCTCATTGTCTCCCTTACATGAGATTTCCTTTGGTGGAGGATTGAAGTGGTGGAGGCCCATCTAGAGGGACTTAGTTTCTCGGTTCCGATGTGTGTCGTTACAGAATTTTGTCACTTATACACTTTTTTTTATCATTTTTAATATAAATACTCTTTTCTCGTCCAATTGATATCTTGCAAATATTTGAATTATTATTCCATGGGCGTATTTGTCATGAAAGTTAATGGATTATGTTATTTTATATTCTAACATTATTTATTATAACCATATACTTCTGTATATTGGTTGTTGAGGACAAGTTGCAGGTATAAAGCTTTGAGTTGTGTACTCAACGGTGGTCTTCATAGAACGTCCAGACGAGGTAGGCTCTTGATCTTGTCATGTTAGCATTTCATTTATATAGCATACTTGAGATTAGAGTTGATTTATGCATGTCATTCCGTCTATTGTGGTTTACCCCATGCCATAGAATGATTTTCCTTATAACAAATATCAATGAGGAAACGTGGCACTATTTCTACCTCCATGAGACACCAGTTGAGTTGTTGGACCAAACTTCATATCAGCAGATAGACCAGTCACCAGATGATATCTTCCATCCCAAGTGATGTGTTTTTCCTTCCAAACAACAACACAACGCTCATTCCAACCCCTCTTATGATTCTTCTTCCGAACATACATTTATTTTGAGCTTTCTCCATTTGGCTCAGATGTTAGGAGAGATGGTTCCAATGTACCAAGGCAGCCTCGTACCATTGGCACCATATACTTTAGTATTTTAATAGATTTGTGTTGACGGGCGAAATCGACCGTCCGTCAACTGAGAGAGTGGAACCGGTCCGTGGTTGTCTAATAACCCAAGTTGTTTGGGATGAACCACCCTGATGGGTTTAGTGGCTCCGTCAGACGATCTAGGGTCCTAAGAAAACAAAAGAAACAAAACTAATCTAAACTAACTAATCTAACTAAAAACAAATAAAACAAACAAACAAACTAATCTAATCTAAAACTAACTATTAAACAAACTAATAAAACTAATCTAACTAACTATATATATACAATCTACTAACAAATACTATACTAATTCTAACTAATTAATTATCTAACTACTATCTGAAATATAACTTATTCACAAAATATACAGTAATCTACAATTCACAGATTTAAATAAAACCTGAAAAACTCATTGATATTCTGTCTTGAGACAGCAACAGATATTTTTTGTTGATTTTATAATTTTATAAATAAGAGATAAAACAGAAAACTAACTAAACTAAACTACTAACACACTAATACTAATTACTAATCTAAACTAAAACATATATCTTACTAATAAAAATACTAAACAAATAAATGACAAGCTAACCTAGCAACACTCCAGGTTTGTCCTGTGTATGATGACTTTTTAGCAGATCGGAGGAAGGAAACTCGCACCGCTTAATCCAGAAGATTCTTGTAAACAATAGTTGTAATGCTCTTCAAGTGTGTTTACAGGACAAACAAGACATAAAAAATCACAACAATCATATAATTTATAAATCTCTACAATTAGATAAACCTGTATGTAAAGACTTATACATGATAGTTCAATTGATGAAGAAGAGAAATCTGTCGTTCATTAGCTGAACTAAGTAATTGTTGTATTCTTTAAATAAATGAAAGAAATCAGACATGGATCATATTAATTGAAACATATCATTCTGCAAAAGACTATGATAGCTAAAGTAGTCACTAATCAAATGCAAATTGATAAACATAAACATGAAACAAAAGATTGATATTATGAAAAGCGAAAGCTGTAGCAGAACATCAACTTCTGTCTCAGTTTGTATTAGAATTCCATAGCCTGGTTCTCCCACAAGTGAGGATGATCGTTATTACAAAAAATAATAAGTATTTATAAGTTTTTCCACAGGGTAAAACCTCCCTGTGGAAGTTATAAAATTGTTTACATAAAATCTGGGAAGATATCCCAAGTTCAACTAAACTAGGAAACTAAAATAAAAGTAAAACATCCAAATATCCTCTAAACTGTCCATCAAATCCCAAGCAATTCGAATTCACCTGAAAAGGACCAAAAATGAGCAAGTTAGAATGATATTTGTTAAAGAAATAATACAAATCTAAATCTACAGACTTAGCTACAGAATCATGTGATTCTATAGCTAGTCTAAATAAGATACAGAATCAGCATTGAAATTAATCGAAAATCTTTTAAAGAATTCCATTTAATTGACATCTAATAATCATGTGACAACGAATCATAAATTGAAATTGTTATTCCATTATGAAATCAAACATGATCCAAATCAATTAAATGACTACAGAGACAGACATACTCTGTTTTGTTTTTGTTACCACAAAATCGGGCCAATAGAACCATAATCGAACAACAATGCAATCGTTTCACAACGAATCGAATTCAACAATTGTGAAATAGTTTTGATAATCAATTGAAATCAACATAATCAAAACAAATCACAAACACTTCGTTATACTTGTCTTGTCAACAGGAGAAATAATCGAATCGAATAGGATCATTTTCAAATCACGATAACTGTATAGCAAATGATTTAGGCTCTGAGCAAATTCAAACCACAACTGACTCGTCACTGTCCACAAACAGAATCGTTACAGGATCAATCAAACAAAGTTCATAATAATTGGTTGATCATTTGCTATTGCAAATCGAGAAAACAAAATTGATTGTCTGTGATCGAAATCATTACAATCAAAATGAATTATAATCGGATTTGACCAATTCATTTCAAGAATTCAAAATCAAATAGAGCAACAAATACAATCCGAATTTAACTCATAAAACAATCTTGCCAACTCAGAGTAAGAATGAATCGAACAGCTAAGGTTTTCACATAGTCATTACGAATCAAAATCATCCCACGATTCGAGCGTGCATGAACAGGCTTAAATGAGCATATTGTTTTTATAAAAACAGAGTCGTTGAAAATTATATGATAGAGCATATCGTAACCAACAAACTCAATAAAATCGTTTACCAACCACAGCATATGGATCATAACGAAATCAACTTCAAACGAATCGCATTCTAAATCTATCGTGAAAAACTTTCTGTTGGGAGTGGACACAAAACGAATTGAACCAACAATTTTGTTAACTCCATCGGGCAGATAACCAAATCAAATCCAAAGGAAGACCACTTAAATTCAATAAAAAACTATCGATAGCTATTCTGGGAATGATCAAATCATATATCAAATCGAAATTTCTTTTTAATCGAAACAAAACTACATATAGGATGCACACATAATAACAGAGCTATTCGAAAATGCAAACAGAACCGTTCGAAGACAGAATTCAAACCATTATATCAACCTCGATTATTCACACAACTAGAACGATATCAAATTTTCATACCTGTATATCGACCAGACGACTTGATTATGCCAATTTGGAGTTGATAATTGTCGTAGTTGATTCAACGTTTTTGAAAAGGATCGAGCTTGTTGTCTTATGTTTCTTATCAGTTGCGTGGAGTTGGTATTTCTGATTGGTCAATACTGCAATTTGATCTTCCAGCGATTGAATTTTTTATTGGAGTATGGGAACATCAATGTAATAACGTTCCAACCATAAATCGCATTGGTCACAGGGTGACTGTGTGGGTTTTGAGAGAGCAGGCGAGGGTTTGATCACATTACTGAGGGTTTCATTAGGTAACTTAATACCAGGGTAGCTCGGATCGTCTCTTAGGTAGGGAGGAAGATTTGTCACGAAATCGTAAGGAGGCTCGGGGCATAAACCCTGCGAGTAAGGGTATTCGTCGGCTAGAAAACGCTCTATGTTCGAATCAGAGTCCTCACTTAGAACGATAGGTTTTGACTTGGCGGAGGGTTTAGGCTTGTTCCTGGCCATCCTAGAAATCAAACGAGCGTTCCTTTTACCCTTGACATTAGCAGTAATGTTTGCCTTGGGCTTTTTGTTCACAGGATTTTCAATAGTCTCGGCCTTGTTGGTTACAATGTCGAGTAAGTCAACCTTAGGGTCGGCCGAGGGTTTAGGCAGTAGGACATGTAAGGGTACAGGCATCTCAGCCTTGGTTTCAATAACCACAGGCTTGTCAACCGAAACAGGGTTTATATCCTCGAAACCATTACGAGCGATGAAATCCCTCCAACTATCACCGTGCAAACTCAAATGATAATCGATGATGATATTAATAAGCCCATGGTGGAACAGGCTGCTGTCATCCTTCTGCCTTTTAAATTTTTTCGACATCTTATATAAGCTGCATTGAAAGTAGAAAGGCATGTTTAAAGGATACCCAATAAAAATCATCAGCAAACGCAGGTGGTAGAGGAAAATGAGTCTGTATCGACCTTCACAGGTCACGAACTGCTTGACAACTGTCAAAGTATCGTGCCATCGTGGTTTAAGTGTAGATATGGGCATACCTCTGTCACAAGAGGTGACTTTGCGTGAAACGAACAGCAGTGTCCATGGCACTTCCTCGACCTTACAATTCTTAAACCAATGTTGTCCTGTGGCAGGTAACCCTGTAGCAGAGCTAATGCATTTCTCGTCAATTTCTAACTATATATCGCCCACTTTGGCTCTACAGCCATCGAAAGTCATGGCGAATTGTCGTGCAACACAGAGGTTAAAACCCTCGAATCGCTGTATGAAGGTGAGCCATGCGTTTTCTTCCAAATGTCTGCGGGCATTGTCAAACATTAGCAATGCTTGATTGTCGTTTGGTTCGATCCGCACGATTGGTGCCATGGATCTTAGCGCATGGTAGGCTGAGGGTTTGGATCAAAACCAAACAGGAGCAGAGCTACCCGAGCTAACAGAGGTAAGCAGGGAATAAGGGATAGGCATAAATGCCAGCATGCGAAGGTGGTGGAGTTATTCACTGGACATGCATAACAATTATTGCCACAGTACAACCGCCGATTTGCATAGTAGTTCAATCTATGATAACATAACTCAACAGTCAAATCATTCGACCAACCAATGCAAACAATGGTGAGTGTATAATCCAACGTGCGAAATCGTTACACCATAGTTTTAAACAACCGACATATAAATCAAAACCAAAATCAACAATGTGCCAAAGTTTTAAGCCATAAATTATTCAAATTGAAACCAGAATCAAATATTAACCATGCGCGAATGTATTGTAAAAGCTCATATGATGTGTTTAACCAATGTACCAATGGATACATATAATCTACCAACCAATAGTTATGAAAACATAGTCATATGCATGATATTAAAAAGATATATATGAGAGATTTAATCATAAACCCTATGTATTTTCATGAAACCAAAGGTCAAATAGTTCAAACAACATATAAATCCATATGTCAATGCATTACAAACTCAATGAAACCAAGTCACAATCAATCGAAGTATGAGTACCAATCAAAGGATG
>SNQJ01S0006262.1:218136-229979 GCA_010110895.2 Picea sitchensis | reverse complement strand
ACTTGAACATTTAAGTGGGGTAAAAGGAGGTTTCCCCCTCGAAGAGGCTTATTATCTGAAATTATCTCTTTTTCAAGGCGTTGAGTACTTTTCTGAGGTTTTTCTATGCTATATTGATATTTGGTTCTTAACATAACACAAATATTTAAACAAAACATCCCTCATTGTGATTCCCATCATCACTTTCATATTTTGACAATTTATATCAATGATAATTGAAATTATTTCCAAAAATATATTACTCATATATCTAAAAAATAGTGTGTTGTCCAAAATGTCAGAAGTCAATTGTTCTCAACAATCAATAAATAAAGACATTTAAAATCCATATTTGCTACTCTAGGAGGCAATCTTTCCCTTGTTGTTGTTGTCACCCTTTGATCTTTGTGAATTTGCCTTAGGTTGTGTGGAGCCTTTAGGCCTAATCTCATTGATCACATGAGAGAAATCATCTCTCAAATGCATGCGGGAGGACAAGAATTTGGAAGAGTCATTTGAGGGTGAGGAGGGGGAAACAATGGATTTTCCTTTTTCAGGAGCATGGTGGGCCTTAGTTTTTAACCTTTTTCTTGCATCAGAAGATTGTACTGGTGATTGGACAGGGGCAACTTGGACAATTTGATTAATAGGTGGAGGAGCAGGTAGATATAATTTAGGCTAGCCACAATGTTGGGACACTGCCAGGTAGACAATCTCTTGCCATTTGTCATTTTCAAGGACTTCAGGTTGCAGTGAGACATGAGGAGGCACTGGGATACCAGGGACCTGTGGGGCTTGGAAGGGAGGTCTTTCAGGCCTAGTTTGGACCACTCCTTGCCCAATCCAATTAAAAAATACAGCTTGAAATAAATGGCCTAACTTTTACGAGTTTGCATCAAAGTGTATAGATAATCTTGGCCTTCTAGGGCCCCTGTTCCAATTTCCTCTTCCTCGGTTACCCCGACCATGGCTACCTCTGCTGAAAAAACTCATTCCTGTATGGATTATTGATTAGAAAATAGTTTCTTTAACAACCATACGTGACAACTCTTTTTAAATATGAAGTACAATTTGACTCAGCAACATATCAGACTCATGCAATCCAATCCATAAAAATCGTTTAATAGTTGTCAATGAGCAGGGGGTGAACAAGGGTTCTCGGATATGTGAGGGCTTGTATTGAGAGAAAAATGTTAAAATGAGGGGGAAAAGATCATGATTACGGCTCACAGAAATCAAACAATCAACTGTATCGTAAACCAAAAGAATATACCACTGTCATTCATCCCTACGATCCTTTAACTGTCATAATACATAATTACCTTAACTATAATGAAATTTTAGGAACGGGGAGTGGATAGTGAATAGGGGAAGACGAGGTGATTGTAATGTGCAAAAAGTGAAATAATGATAGGGAAAAGAACGAATATTGTTCGTAAAATCAATTAGGTAATCCATAAAAAAGTTTTGTATTTGATATAATGATTCCAACACCAATTAAACAGTTACTGTGTGTTAAAACTTGTTCATTGTCCCACATCCAATTCCTTTAAAATTTTTCAATTAATACAGTGTATAATCATACTCAGAATCATGATGCCTTTCACCCATATTGTTAAAAGAATTTTGTTTCTTTTCATTTCCTTCCCTTTTATATTTAAAACAAAATCCAAAAGAACACACAGTCATATTTCTTCAACTCTGTTCAACATATAAAAATATCAACCACTACCAATAATTTGTAATTTCTCAAATCAAACATAGACACAGGTCTTTCCTAAGTTGAACAAATTATTTTAAAACATGCCCGATTCCATTCTTTTGACACTATTACCAATTAAATTTGCAATGAAACCATACTACAAAAACATCATGCTTCATCTCTGATGGTGCAATAAAACAAAACGATGCACGATGTCTCCATAACCATACAAAGTAAACAACCAAGTCTCAGTCATCAAATTTCCAATTTGTAATGATCTCGATTGAGACAATTAAAACATACAACAACCACCAACTTCAATGGATACCATGATGTAGGAACACACAGACCAACGCATAAAGAAAAGAGGCATCCATGTGAATGTACATTACTGTTTGCTCCCAATTAACCAATTTAATAATAAAAAAGGAGTCGGGCTATCGATTTAACTGTCACAACAAAAGGAGGAAACGACTGTATGCCAATCCTCGTTTATAAATTACAACTTTCCAAAAACTCGATCAAACAGAGACGAGACAAATATCAAAGCTACCGTCGAAACCACTTAACCAATTTATGACAGTCAACAAGATAACCGACAAGAGTGTGACTAGTTAGGGTTATCCAAATCGAGCTTTGTAACCATGAACACAATAATTAATCAAGGTTTCGTTCGGTCACCAAACACAGAGAGACTAGAGGTCGACCACATCGACAGTAGGTGGGAAACCTTCGAAAAAAGCACAGTGAAACCACAAGATTTTATAACTCTTAACTTGTAAAATAGTGTGACATTTCAACACCAGGTAGGGTAGGCAATGATGTAGAGGAGAAGATATTTCTCACTAGATAGTAACCAATACCAAGAATGCGCAGAGGCATAACCCTTGCATTTTTTTTTTTTTCAATAGCCGAACCAACTTATAATAATCCTAATGGAAATGCAGACTCCATGTGTTACCAAAAACAATAAATCATACTTCTTGGCATAATGGCCACCCCATAACCAACTTTGTTGATGCCAATACCACAAAATAAGCCCATGACCAGGTAAAAAAACCTACAAACATGGCTCTAGAGGATACACAGTGACCAAAAGGAGTTTGAAATATACACAACAATGCCATAACAACCGAATACAATTGGGTATGGTTACCATTAATTGTGAGGAAGTGGCCAACAAGGCTAAATAGAGTGAAACCCTCCAACAAAATTCCCATAACTACTTTGAAACAATAGCGAGCCATAACAGTTTCCACCACACAGAACAACCAAAGAAATCACAACTTCAACCATCAATTTTTCCATTTGGAACGAATAACCACAAAGTCATTCTAGAGAAAACACCCACGCATTTACACAGTTTCCAATCTCAGAAAAACACAAGACAACACATTACCGAGCCAACAATCATTTCATACACATAGTGAGTTCATGGATGAGCGAAAAGAGCCATACCTTTAACCAATGGCTTTAAAAATGCGAGTTGGTCGAGCAGTTCCTTCCACGCCTGAATCGCAGAGCTTAACCACATCAAAACCAAAATTAAAATAACCATGCTAGGGTGACGGCCCAGTGGGAGAAGTATGGAGTGAATTGCATTTACTACACGTCGCTTCCATCCTCCACTCCATTCAATTTCGTAGTACACAATAGCCAGCCAAAACATACCATTAATCCCACACCATTAATTCCATGCATCAAAACTTGCACATATTTCTTTCCCATTGCACCACCCCAATCCATATTAACCATTTCCAAGACCATACCATAACATATATCAAATGCACCCAATGTAACTCAATATAATTTGTATATCCACTAACCATGCTACTTAGGACTAACAATAATTCCTTTTAATTTCATTTTCACATAGTATAACATAGTATAGTATAGTTCCTCTTCTTAGATTTTTTCATAAGTCTCTTTCCATTGATCTTGTTTCTTGTTGTTACTGACATGTGACTTGTGCAGGTGTGATAGGTAATGAATCACGAGGACAATACCAAATGTAATAACAGTAAATACAAGTCATTCATAACATGGATTTTAGAGCTTATAATAACGAAATCAACACATAAAATGCATTATCCATATTCCATTTGTCACAAACAAAACCAATACTTCATCATCAATCATGTAGAACCCTATAAGAAACATCTAAACAACAACATAAAATGCGTGATAAGACTATCTCTGAGCCTCCAGTCTACAAGGGGGTCCGACCTACTAGTATTATATATTATTATCTTAGTTTAAATAATGGGCTTTAACAATACTTTGCGAGAGAAATCCTCGTTGCGATTTTATTCGTCAACAAGAGGCATAGTGACCAAAATTGTGGGAATTAAATCACTTCACATGGATCAGATGAATCTTTTGAGTATTCCTTATTCTTCTAGAACCCTTATTGGGTGCTCCCTTCTTTTCTCCTTTTCTCACCTTTTTGATGAAGCCTTGGTCTTGAGCTTCCTTGAAACTAGCTGAAACAATCTCTAATCTTGTAACCTCTATGATGATCCATCCTCATGGTGAAGATTGAAACTCTTTATCAAACTCAGAGTTTTTATATTTATGAAGCTCCTTTATCCCCTTTGATGGGATTTCCTTTAAAACTACCATCCCCTAGGGTTTTCTCTATCATCCAAGAGAATATTTAGAGAATATTTGACTGTTCAATTTGAAATTTTTCATACTAATGGGCTTCGTTAACCAAGAACTGTTGCTCATATAATTTCCATATTTTTTGGATGTGGTTGTTTTTTTCTATGGGTGTGCTCATGGTTGGGGATAAAAATCCTAAATATATCATGTTCCTTGGCAAATTCGACAATGAAAAGTTTTATTCTCATAATTGAAAACCTATGTCCATATGGAATTTTTCCTTTGTAGGATCATCATGTCAATTAGACACTGATCTCAACATATATATTGACATATGTTGAAGGACCCAATCTAACCCACTCAAGATCCATTTTAAGTATTTTCCCAAATTATTCCTAATATATTTAAAAATCAATCAATGCCAAAAGTGGATAGGTAGATTTGGAATGAGAAACTAAACTAACATCTTGGTGACATACATAGTGGAAGGGTCAAAATCTTGGAAACATAGAGTAATAAAAGGACTAAGAAACATAGAGTAATAAAAACACTTTCTCTTTCCCAAAACGAAGGACCCTCCTCAATTTGTTTTTGATAATCAACAAGGTTTGAAAATAGAATGTTTAAAAACTCTTTGGAGTAGACTAAGTGATACAAAGATAATGTAGAAGGCCTATAATGATTGAGTCAAAAAATTACCATAGAAGAGTCATAAAATGAGAGTATATTTGTGACCTACATATCAAATACCTCCATCATTGTCTCCTCTTCATATTTCACCATTATATATGAACTAGGAAAATTAGGATTTAGAGTAGATGAAATGCAGTGTTTTGAACTATAATTGTAATACTCATGAAATTAACTAGAACATGAAAACATGAATACTATCACAAAAAATGAGAGAAAAATGACCATCACTTTATTTGGAATAGGAAGCAGTCTTATATAGGCACCCTTTATTACATGATGTCTTGACCAGGTCAAGCTACAACTACCTTCTAACATTTAGTTAGCTAGATATGATCAACTACTTCCTTGGAACTTGTGTCTAGCTATTCTTCTCCTCTAATAAGTTGGTAGAGTTCACTTTCCAAGAATCCATCTGGTTGATGGAGTGCATATTCCTTGGGATTCACATGGATGTTTGTTGGGTTTCCCAATTCCTCGTTTTTTAAGCATGGAAGTGTCCCCACTTCCATCAAAAAATGATAAATATGCTTGTGCATGGAAGCTTCCAAAAACCATTTAGCCTGAGTAGGAGTTTGTCCCTTGTGCCCAACAAGGTAAGAGGTATGTTGTTGATGACATGTGGTGGTATGGAGAGTGTCAAGTAAGATGTCTTGGAGCAAGGGAGGCTGCAAATCAAGGATTAACTTGACACGATGAGATATTGTGACATTGTCTTCTAGCTATGGGGGTTCGTAGTGCTTCAAACTGTTCACATTCACCACATCATGAAAGCCTAGTTGGGGTGGAAATTCAAGGTGACAAGCATTGTCTCCAATTTTTTGGAGAGTAGTATAAGGGCCATATCAGAGAGGGTTTTATTTGTGATGATGTTAGGATTTAAAATGTTGGTGTTCCATGTAAAACCAGACTTTATCACCAGGAGTAAAAACCATAGGGGAACTGATCCAAATTGGAACGTTATATTATTTTTCCTCTATCTCACTACATTTTGGGTGGAAAATTTGTAGGAATCATCTTGTAGGGCCACTTCGATGGCTGGTCCAAATTTGGAAATTTGGGTCCAAAAAATAGTCAGAAATATTATAGATCCATTTTGAGCCATCAAATGACCTTTTTTTTGGTCCAAACCTTACCATGGAGGAATATTCTAAATTCTACACGTCAATACCTTTCCAATGGCGCAGTCTTTTTGTTAATCAAAGTTAGTATGAGAAAGTTATGCCTCCCACAAGTTGACCTACCATATTGATCACCATGGTGCAAGTGGATGCCACATCAGCCTCCATTACTTAGACACATGCGGCTATCCACGTAGTGGATTTTATAAGAACATTCTATAAGGTCCAAAACCTTATCACAATTGAAGGTTGATGAAGTCAATAACCTATCCCTAGATGGCTATTGGTCTATGTTAAAAATCAGAGCACTAGAAGGAGAAGGGGTTCCATTCCTTTGTATTGTATCTTGTTCCATAGCTGAGCATAACATCTGAGAGTGGTAGTCTATGAGGATAATAGAGGAGGAGATATTTTTTGGCATCCATTCAATCCACAATTCAAATTGAACTCCATATAAAGTGTCTCTTTCTTTGAAATTGCATCATTTATATACCAAAGAAAAGAGAGTAGATCAACCTCACCTTCTAGTTGGGTTTTCTCTTGTATTGGGTTTCCTAGGTCATATCTTGTGTTATTTTTGGATGGTGTGAATGTGTTTTATTGTTCTCTATTTTATGCATTTTAGCTATTTTATCAGTAAATAAATATTATGTTGATATAAGGGAAATTAAACTTAACAATAAAGATTTCATTATTTTATTATATCTATTGTGACAGACTGTTCTAGTGGAAAATCCATGGTAGTTTACAGATCATATTGGTATAACATGTTTTTCTTTTGGGTATTTTTAGGAATTTTTATTATCCAAGAAAAATAAGGCAGAAACCCTAACCACGGTAGATGAGTCTATTCATAATAATGCTCGAGATCCAACATAAGAGATATGTGAATGGTTGGAAGCACAAGTTGTCGACATTAATTTCAATACGAACCTCCTCATGGCAACTCTAGAAAGCAAGATCAAACCGTTCGAAGATGATGGAGGCTCTAACTTAGAGAACGAATCAGAGGGGAAATCAAAAGATCAGAAATAAAATGACTCACAGAAATAATCCAAAAAAGCGCAATTGAGTTCAAGTGCCATAAACCCTTCAAAATCCCTATTCAAGATAGAAGAAAAAGTGGACATAAAGCCATATCAAGGTGAGATCGATGCATTAAAATTGAATCATTGTTTGCAACAACTAAAATTGTATTTTAGTGTTCACCATATAGATGAAGGGTATAAGATGTCATTTGCTAGATTAAAGTTAGAGGGCCATGCTTTAACCTGGTGGGAAAGCCATATGAAAAAACTTAGGCTGGAGGGTGATCCACTAGTAACTAGGTGGGAGGACTTCAAAACCCTCATTAAGTCCCAATTTTAACCTATTTGGTATGTATAGGACCAATGTATCCAGTGGCACTACTTCAGGTAGAGGTAGTGGTAGAGTGTATATGAGTACACCACTGAGTTTAGAAAGATGGACAACATGATGGGTATCTCTCCCAAGAGCCCAGATGTACTCCTCTAGTATCTGGGGGGTTTACACAATCATATTTGAAAGTAGGTGATGCTCTTCAATCCAAGGACGGTTGATGAGACATGTGTACAAACACAATACCTACAAAACATAGGACAAAAGAAGGGGCAACCAAGTGGTTTGAAGCAGAAAGAGCACCAGGAAGATTCCAAGGAGGGGAAGAAGAAGTAGAAAGGGGAAAAAATACGAAGACAAATACCACTACACAATAGAGTAAAGATCCCAGAAACCATTGCAATCATTGAAACATTGATGGTTGCACTAAGGAAAAATGATGAAAACTACATCAAGAGTTGAACCTGGAGAATCGCAAGAAGGACGGAAAGAAAAAGAACCTTCTAGTCAAATATTCAAGCAATCAAGTTGAAATTAGATCATATGTTGATGAAAATATTGTTTGCACATATATAAAAAAGGAGGTGAATATGAGTAGCCTTCATCACGAGGAAGAGAAGTAGATGGCCAACATCTTCCACATCAAGATTCAGGTCAAAGACCAAGATAGATGCTTTGTTCGACTCTGGTTGACAAGTTAATCTCATAGCAACGGATCTGGTCAACAATCTTGGATTGGATGTTCACAATCATCCTAGCCCCTATCCATTGGGTTGGATAAACAAGGATGTAGAGATAAGGTAACGGAATATTGTAAGATTAAATTTGCTATAGGTGTTGATTTTATTGAGTAAGTGGAATTCGATGTAGTAACCATTGATGTATGTGGAGTAGTGTTTGGATGAACTTATATCTATATGAGGGATGCAATATTCATGCAGAGAGACAACCAATACTCATCGATCAAGGATGGGAAGTCTGACATCATCAATGCACATAAAGGAAAGTCAAATACCTCACTGGTAAGTTCCAACCAAGCCAAGAAGTTGATTAGTTCTAGTAAGAAATATGTTTTTATTTTCTTAAGAGAAAAGAAGTCTGATAATGAGTCAATGAGAGTGAAGGCATCCCTAGAGGGGTGTATTATAGAGAATAAACATTAATTGGAGGATTTTATATAGGAATATAGAGGAGTGTTCCAAAAGCCTAAAGGGATACCACCTAAGAGGGAAGTGGAGCACGAAATATAATTGTTTCCAGACTCCCCATTGCCGAATATTGGGATGTATAGAAAGTCTATTCTAGAAGCAAATGAAGTAAAGAAGTAGTTGAAAAAATGTTGGAGTAGGGTGTGATTCGACCAAGTACCTCACCTTGTGTCTCACCCATCATAATTGTAACTAAGAAGGATGGGAATTGGATAATGTGTATCCATTACAGGGTATTGAACAAGATTACACTAAAGAATTGGTACCCCCTACCAAGGATTGATGATCTGTTGGACCAGCTGCAACATGCCAAGTATTTCTCTAAGATGGATTTGAAATCAAGATATCACCAGGCACGAGTCAAAGAAGAATATACCTGAAAGATTTCCTTAAAGACAAGGAAAGTTTTTTATGAGTAGTTGGTCATGCCATTTGGTTTATGCTACACACCGACTACATTTATGAGACTAATGAATGATGTTTTAATCCCTTTTCTAGATTAATTTCCTATTGTTTATTTGGATGACATATTGGTTTATATCACTACCTGGGAGGATCACATATCACATCCTATGTAGGTGTTAAAGACTCTTAAAAAGAACCAATTGTTGGCTAATCTCAAGAAATGTGATTTTGCTTAGCAGTCTTTGGTGTATTTAGGGTATGTGATCAGTGGAGGGGAGCTCAAGGTACATCCCTCAAATATGGATACCATCATGAAATGCCCAGTTCCTACATATGTCACTAAATTTAGGAGTTTTTCTGGGTGTCACAATACTTGCAAAAGTTCATAGCTTCATTTTTAGCGATAGCTGCACCACTCCACGCCATAACAACTAATGGTAAGATTTTCCACTGGGGGAAGAATGAAAAAAAGGCCTTTGATGAGATGAAAAGAAATATCAGTCAAGAACTAGTTCTCACACTACCAAACATGCATAATCCTTTCAAAGTGGAGACAAATACAAGTGGGTATGCCATAGGATCAGTACTGATGCAGGGAGGAATTCCCATCTACTATCATTATGAAGTACTTCATGGGGCAGTTCTCAACTATGCTATCTACAAAAAAGAGCTCTATGCCTTGGTACAAGCTATCAAAAAGTGGAAACACTATTTGATGGGAAAGGTGACCATCATCCACAAAAATCACAGGCCACTATAGTATTTTCACGTCGAGAGTAAGCTACAACAAACTAGACATTACAAGTGGATGGAGTTATTATAGCAATTTCAATTGGTCATAAAGTATAAGAAGGGTATCACAAACAAGTTTCCAAGCATTCTTTCAAAACCACCCACATCCAAGCTTACAACTTTGGGAACTCTAATGCACATGGAGCCTTTTTACCCATGATGCATACAAAGAGTCATACACATAATATGCAGACTTCAAGGAGGTGTTTCAACAGCTATAGGGCCAAATTCATATAGCAGAAAATGATAGCAAGGATGACTATCATTTCCAAAATGGGTTACTCTACAAGCATGATAAGCTTTGTGTTCCTAAAGGTGAACGATTACAACTTATCAGAGAGGCTCACACCTCCAAGGTTGCAAAAAATTTTGGTGTTGGGAAGATGATTGCCAACTTACAGAGGTATGTGTATTGGCCTAGAATGCAAGAAGATGTAGAAAAATATATTAGAGGTTGTATACTTTCAATTACTTTGTTGTACCAATAATCCCAACAACAAGAAGCAAGGTCTATACCATCCCTTACATGTACCCACTCGACCTTGGGAAATAATTTCCATGGATTTTGTGGGAGGCTTACCAACAACCAGGAAGGGACATGACTATATATCTATGGTAGTTGACAGGTTCAAAAAAATGTGCATTCTCATGCCTCATAAAAATACCATCAATGGACAAGAAACAACATATAAGTTCTTTGAACAGGTTTGCATGCACTTTGGGATACTAAGGGGCATCATCTCACATAGGGATACCATATTTCTCAGTGCATTTTGGACTACATTGTGGGAGAAGATGGACACTAATTTGAAGAGGTATACAACATTCCATCCACAGATAGATGGGTAGATAGAAGTAGTCAACAAGAATTTGGTGCAACTTTTGAGGGGTTACAATCAGAAGCATCGAAAGACTTGGGAAGAAAATTTGATCTATATACAACACTCTTATAACAAAGTTGTCCACACTTATACTGGAAATTCACCTTTTGAAACTTTATTTGGGTATTTTCCACCTTCACCCTTAGATGTTATATATGGATAACAAGGAGTGAGGGAGGACCTCACAGGAGACACATTAAAAGAAAAAAAAATTGTTGAGAAGATAAGGAAGATCCATTTGCAAGTACATGAGAAACTAAATAAGTCATGGGAAAATTAAGAGGATAGACATGACCAACACAAAAGAGATAAAACATTTAGAGTGGGAGATAGAGTATGGTTACAACTCAATAAGGAAACGATACAGGGTCCTGGTAAGAATATCAAGGCTCTGTGGTATGGTCCTTTTGTGGTATTAGAAAAGGTGGAAGATAATTCTTACAGAGTTAGTATACCCCCATAAATGTGCATTTAATCGGTAGTGAATGCGGAGAATCTCAAACTCTATGAGCCCTGCATGTTGGATTAGGAGGAGGAGGAGGTCCTACCTTCGATAAAGGATTTAGCACCAGATGCTCAGGAAAAGTTGCCAGAAGACATAATAAATATTTTGGGGACCAAAAGCCTCCCTTAATGGGGAGGTATGAATTCATATTGGATTATTATAGTACTTCATATATCTCACTATGTTTTGGGTGGAAAAACTTGAGGAATCAACTTGCAAGGCCATTTCAGTGACTGGTCCAAATTTGGAAATTTGGGTCCAAAAAATAGTCAGAAATATTCTAGAGACATTTTGAGGAATCAAATGACCTTTTTTTTGGTCTGCTATTGCACAATTTGTACTTGTCCAAATCTCATGACAATTAGGTGAAATTGGTGTAACAAAAGGATGTCCTACCTCTGTCACCTTAGTGAGAAATCCCCACTTTTAGGGATGGATAAAGGTCTAACCCAAGGTAGGCATCCCTGATGAACTAAAGGGTTGGGTAAGCTAAGGATATGGTTAATATATACCCCCCTCTCAATGGTCACCTAATTCAAGAATGTCTATGTCTGAAAACTTGAGGCAAAGAAGAGTATTGGTGTACCTTCTTGGAAC
>SNQJ01S0006262.1:177822-211923 GCA_010110895.2 Picea sitchensis | reverse complement strand
TGAACAAGTAAAAGGAGTACAAGAGCAAACTGAAGAACAAATTTTAAGTCTATTCTTGGTTGATTCAGCATGCATTGAATATCCTCAATCTTTTCCTAACTACACGCATATATTTAGCCCCGAATTTCAAGAAATTTGGCACCCTTCCACTTCTATAGTAGCCACCATTTCACAAATAGATGAAGGGAAAGAATGAGTTATTCAAGCTATTGAAATCAGTCCTAGAAATTCCTTGTATATCAATGCTAGCTTAGAAACAGATCAACAACATAAGTTGATACAAATGATTCAAGGGCAATATGATGCTTTTGCATGGGATTACTCTGACATGAAAGGGATCCACCGAGACACATGTATGCATCATATTTACACTAACAATGATATTAGACCTGTTAGGTAGCCCCAAAGAAGAACGAATTCATCCTTGAAAGATATAGTGAAAGAAGAACTCTAGAAACTCCTGCAAGCCAATTTCATTTACCCTATATCAGATAGAAAGTGGCTCTCCCCATTAGTTATTGTACCTAAGAAAAACGATAAATGGAGGATTTGTGTGGACTTTCGAGAATTAAACAAGGCTACCTATAGATACTACTTTCCCTTGCCTTTCATAGATCAGGTCTTAGACACTTTATTTGGGAAGAGATATTTTTCTTTCTTGGATGGGTTTAGTGGTTACAATCAAATCCAAATTTCACCAGAAGACCAAGATAAGACCACATTTACCTGCCCCTAGGGGACCTATGCCTATAGGGTTCCTCCTTTTGGTTTATGTAATGCCCCTACTACCTTTCAAAGGGATGTCTTGGCTATTTTCTCTGATTTGACCCATTACTGTGTGGAAGTCTACATGGATGACTTCACAATGTATGGGGATGATTTCCAACAGGCATTGGATAATTTGGAGAAAGTATTGGTTAGGTGTAAAGAGACCAACCTTTCACTCAGTCATGAAAAATATAGAATGTTTGTCACTGAAGGAATTGTTCTAGGTCACCACATCTCCAGTACATGAATAAGAGTAGACCCTGCCAGGATTAACATTATTTCCCAAATCAAGATCCCTAGCTCACAAAAGGAAGTCAAAATTTTCTTAGGGCATGATAGTTATTATAGGAGGTTCATTCAAAACTTTACAAACCTAGCTTCCCCCCTATTCAAACTATTGACAAAAGATGTTGAATTTTGTTGGAATGAACAATGCCAAATCTCCTTTGAAATCTTGAAAACAAAGCTGTCAAGTGCCCCTGTTTTGAGAGGACCAAACTGGTCTCTTCCTTTCCATATTTTCACAGATGCCTCAGATATCGCTTTGGGAGATGTCTTAGGACAAAGGGAAGAACAAATTCCTTATGCTATTGTTGTGAGGGAAATCTCCTTACGGACTAGCAAATAGGGTTAGACTTTGCATGCAGATATGACCTATAGAAAATATACTTTCTACCTTTGTCCCCAAACTTAAATCCCATTTCTTTTTAGTAAATGCATGGCTAGATCAACCTACCTCGTTCCGGGCATTTGATGTTGATCCCTTGTCACACTTGATTACTTGTTCGCGGTTCTCCTTTCCAATGCTGACCTGCATACAAGACAAGAAACAACTACACATGCATACTACCTATAGAATAATGGGTTAGAAATTCAAACATGTACTTAGAAAATTATGAATAACTCATGAATTGGGACGGGAAAAGCACTTTCTTTATTACTTTGAATGAGTCAACTTACAAAAGTTGAGACCAGCCACTGCTCCATGAACATGATCCCGGGCTGCTCTTCGACTGTCCTCCAACTGATTTGCTTTATATCTCCTTTAGTACAAGGAAGGCTAAAGGGTTGGGACAATGGGAATATGCAAATGGGCAGAGTTTCTTTGCTATATTTTTCCTTCTTGAAATGGGACCCGTACCCCTTCTTTTATAGGCTAGAAGGAGCTAGGTATTTGGATGAACCCTCGGCCATGCATGGCCGGGAGTTTCAATTAACTCACCCATAGCTTTTGTGTTCCGTCGACAACTTTCCTTTTTTCATTCTTTTGTCGGTCCATGCGGGTTGTTTTGGGTTAGCCAGCATGTACACGTGTGCAGTGATGGATTAGAGCACATCGGCCTTTATAAAAGAGGTTTTTTAAAGAGTTGTTCAACAGTACTTTGGAAAAGAAGGGATATGAGATGGCCTGATGCCAGGTAAGCATGTGTGGTGCAATTTAGGGTGATAATAGCTATATACTTTGTCAGCAAGAATCTCTCACCCGCTGAAGTAAACTACACTGTCACGAAAAAAGAATTTTTGTCAGTAGTACATGCCATCAACAAGTTTAGACACTATATAATAGGATATGAAGTTTTTGTGCACACTGACCATTCATATATCATATTTTTAATGAAAAAACCTATTACAAATGCTAGAGTGAATAGATGGTTGTTATTACTACAAGAATTCAATATCACTATCATTGATAGGCCTGGAAGAGATAATTTGGTTGTTGATTTCTTGTCTAGACTTATTCATACATGTGACAGTACTCCAGTAGATGATGATTTTCCCGATGAGAATCTATTTGCTATTTCTACTTACACCCCTTGGTATGCAGACATAGCCAACTATCTTGTAACTGGAAAACTACCTCAAAGTATGTCCTCCTGAGAGAAACAAAGAAGTATTCAGCTAAGTGCCAATTATATGTGGCATGATGATTGCTTATACCAAACTGGACCTGATTTGGTAATCAGAAGATGTGTTTGGGAGGACAAGATGCAGGATATCTTCAGAGCTTGTCATGATGGCCCATGTAGAGGCCATTTTTCTAACAAAAGGACAACATATAAGATTCTACAGTCTGGCTATTATTGGCCAACCATTTTCAAAGATGCAAAGAAATATGTGGCCAACTGCGATGATTGCCAAAGAATGGGAAAACCTACTGCAGTCGATGAAATGCCTCTCCAAGCCCATGTAGTGAACGAACCCTTTGAAAAATGGGATTTATATTTTGTATGACCCATCAACGCCATGGCCTGCAGGAAAAAGTACATCTTAGTTTTCACAGATTATGTAACAAAATGGGTAGAAGACAAGGCTTTGTATTCAGCCAATGAACAATCTGTTGTAGACTTTCTCTTTGAGGAAATTTTTACTCGTTTCGGTGTACCTTGGGAAATATTCATCGACAAAGGAACACAATTCACCTCAAATTTGGTCAAGGCTCTCATTGAACAGTACAGGTTCAAACACAAAAAATATTCTCCCTATCACCCCCAAGCAAATGGAGAAGTAGAATCGACCAACAAAGTGATAGAGGCTATCCTCACTAAGACTGTTCAGCTACAACACAAATACTAGGCTGATAGGTTTCCTGAGGCCATGTGGGCCTATAGGACAGCTTGGAGAAATACAATAGGCCATACACCTTATGAGTTGGTGTATGGGAAGAAGGTACTACTTCCCATAAAGTTTCAGGTAAAAACCTTAAGAACTTCCATGCAATTAGGGATGGATCTAAACGAAGCTAAAAAATAGAGGCTATTACAATTAAATGAGCTTGATGAGATAAGACAAGATTCTCTACAAAGAAACACCCTGATACAAGAGCAAAGGACCAAATGGCATGACAAGTACATCAAAAATAATTCCTTTCAGTCAGGTGATTGGGCCCTCCTATATGATAGTAGATTCAAAAATGTTAAGGGTAAATTGTCTACTAGATGGTTGGGGCCCTATGAGGTTGATACAGTTTATGAAAATGGTTAAGTAAGGGTAAAGACCATTGATGAGAATCAGACTTCCTTTGTCATAAATGGGCATCGACTGAAGGTTTATCATAAGCCTCTATCAAAAGAGGATTTTGTCAAAAATGTTCTTCAACGTTCTGAAATGCAACTTGTAAGCAAGAGGGTTTCTCCTCCTCCTGACCTACCACAGTAAGTTTAATTGTATAAATTAATTTAGATATGTACATAGGTGTGTCATTAGATAGAACTTATCTTTTATTTTTTTGATATAACTAACAAAAACAAAAAAAAGAAGTTGGTTGTGTTCCCATGTAGATAAACGAATAAGGAGGGAATTTACTAGATGGAGTCTTCTTTAAGTTTTTCAGACTCTTTAAAATTGAAAACACCAGTGAGCAAGAACTGGCCCGAGATCGAAAAAATCCACGGGACAGTATAAAGAGTTTTCTTTAACCTTTTCAGACTCTTTAAAATTGAAAACATCGGCGAGCAGGAACTGACCCGGGCTCAAGACAAATCCATGGGACGATATAAAGAGTTTTCTTTAAGTTTTTCAGACTCTTTAAAATTGAAAATACCAGCGAGCATTAACTAATCTGGGCTCGATAAAAATCCACAGAAAATTAGTAGTTAGGATGATTATTGTTATTTTTGTAATAAAAAGGAAATGCCAATAGGAGTAGTGATCATCCTGGTTCCAAAAGAGGAGGGTTCTATAATCTCAACAAATGGTCATCCAATTTCCAGAATACCCTCCTATCACAAAATTCTTCTTGCGTTATTCCAATGCAAACTTAGAATTCCTAAGTGTTGGTATTTGTTCCATATACATGGTTTTTCAATCGAATCTGATCACATAACACCAGCTATTTATACAAGCCACTGCCACCAGGTTCTGTGTCAAAAATCTCTCAAGAACCATAATACAATGTTCATCTCCGTGCTTATCTGGTACCAATGATCACCTCTATGTTTATCCGATACCGATGGTCATTACTGCACTAAACCATCTCGCTATGTTTATCTGGTACTGGACCACATCCGGTATTGAAGAAGGGACCCTGTGCTATTCTGGTACTGATTACAACTCTGCACACAAACGATCCAGTACTCAGGTAATCCAGTACTCAGATGATCCGGTACTGGTAAGGATGTGATTGGTAGCTCTAATCACATTTCCAAGTTGCTGCTCAGTTATTAGTAGTAGGACATACAGATTCAACATTTTTTCGTTTTATTAAAGAAATTATACTAAATATGCATTTAAACATATGGTTACTCTCGAATCATGACACACTCCCTCCCATGAACTTTTGTAAAATCTTCGTCCACATTTCCATATGGAGAAAACGTCCCTATTTCTCGAAATGCTAAGAGTACGAGGTCATTATGTCTCTCACTGGATCAAACTCATGCCTCCTCTGTCTATCCACTAAATAAACTTCATAAGCCCATGATTCGATACCGTTCCATATGAAATGAATCAAGCCACATATTTAAGAATATCAAATAATGATCCCTATGACACCAACCAATTTCACACTCATGAGTCCCGATCATAATGACCACATCTCTTGTCATCATTTAACACTCCCGTGAATATGGTCTGACGCCAATTTTCCCACGAGTCTGTAAGTCATTAGTGGATTCGACTTGCCTTACCATATCATCATGACTGTCGATGTGACCATTGTAAACCAAATTTCCATTTATAAATGCTCCTCTAGATGGCTCTGCCATCTAGATGATCGTTATTTGTCATTTTTGTCACACCACCTACAGATACACTGTGATCATGTGCCTTCGTATTCCTTGCATAATTTTCCTCATCTGGTACTCCATCACAGTATGCATCTAACCGATGCTTCATCTCGATCCATGTTGATCAGATACTCTATTGCAGTCTACGTTTATTCGGTACTCAACCCTGAATCCTCTGTCTATGCCTTATATGCCTGAAATAATTGTTTAAGCTAGCATA
Organism: Picea sitchensis; assembly: GCA_010110895.2. NCBI lineage: Eukaryota > Viridiplantae > Streptophyta > Pinopsida > Pinales > Pinaceae > Picea > Picea sitchensis. The sequence goes on along the minus strand of SNQJ01S0006262.1, from coordinate 206,211 downwards.
AGGATCGACAGGCATGCGCCCATATTTCAATTATACAGGGAAACAACAAAATATCAATCTTGCAAGGAAAAATATGAACAGGTAGGGTGGGTGCCATTTTTGGAAAAGTTTAAAGGCCATCATGAAGGAATCTCTCTTGCCTTTGTGCAGACATATGATGGAGAAAGTGTGCAGTTTGGAGACATGAAGTTGACAATTATAGAGGCCACTATAGTAGAAGCTACAGGTCTCCCTATGGCTAGAGAAAAATACTTCAAGAGGGTGATCGTTGACAAGAAACTTTGTCATAGATTCCTTAAACTAGAACATCAAGACCCCGATTGGAGTAAGGGCATCCCTTAAAGCTACATAAAAGAGGAATATTGGATGATGATCATAAGTTTGCAAAAATTTATCACCTGCAAAGGAAGGTATGCAGTAATGTGATATCCCCCAAAAATAAAATATTTTTGAAATTTAAATTTGCTGGAAATTTAATTCCGTTTTTAGTAAATTCGAATTTGGAAATTTTTGCCATTTATGGCAATTCTTAATTTCGAATTTGATATTTGTAATTAATTATTATGACTGTTGGGCAAAGTTATAATTGGGACTCAACTAACTAGTTGACTATGACACTTGTATAAAAACAGAAGATTTATATTAATTGCAGGAGGACAAATGGAACAACCATGTTAAAATCAGCTGACCATGACTCCATGAGTAGGGAACAAGTTGGAACTACCTCTGGGCTGATTATTACAAGTGGAAAATCAGATATTTGACCATTGGTAGACCCTAAGAATCAGGGGTTTAGAAAACTGCAAAAAATCCCCCCCATGGGAGGGAAAAAGTCCTCGGCAAAATTGATATATAGCATATGCGAGGAGGTAGGATGCTGCCAAGTATGTTGGGGAAAAATATTTTTGGAGCTCTCTTGCTGTTATGAACACTACAGATTGAGTGTGAGGCAAGAGTAGTCTGCTGAAACAAATCTCCTTGCTGTTATGAGCACTGCTAAGTAAGTGTGAGGCAAGAGGATAACTGTTGGAATTGATGGACATTGTTGAGGAGGATTCCTCCAAGTTTTCCCTCATGGATTCATGGTCAGGCTAGGGGGTGAATCGGGCAAGTAACTTTGTCTGCCCTATTCTATGGTTGGGAGGAACGTGGTTGTTCCCTTTGTCTTTCCATGAACTGTTCTAGATATGTAAACCTTTCCTTCTCTGTTTGCATATCATGATGAATTATTGGCTAATCGAATTCCATTTGCTTAAGAATGAATGGAGTACTATGTTTTATATAATTATGAAGGAATGAAATGAAATGTAGGGTAAAACCCTAGAGTTTGAATTGTTAGCTATCGAAGAAAAACTATTTTAGTGTCTTTACCGGAAGGAATTCGAGATTTAGTAATTTATTAGAAAGCATAGATGTGTTAACTAGAATACTATTTCATTATATTATACTAGAGATCATCACCAGATCAATGTCTCATGTGTATATCCGGTTATTTTATCTTTTGATATAAGATTTGTGCAGATGTTATTCCGGAAGTAATTATGGGATTGAAAATTTTTACATACCTATGTGTACAGGCATCTCCCTGTGGATTATCTCTTAATTTTGGGCGATTTATTCTATCGAATTAAATTACTGTTGGAATGATTACCCAATAGGAAAATAGCTATGTGTGTGGATATATATAAATATATATATATATTTGTATAGATAACCATACAAATTACATGACTCATTTTAAATACATAATATAGGTATATTCAACAGGTGCGAAACATAATAGAAGACAAATAGTCTAATTAATCATAAATGCATTTTCTGGAAATGAAATAATGAAAAAAGAATAGCCTAACTAGTCATAGTTGAACTTCATGGAAATGAAAGAATGGAGAGCTCCGTAAGCATAAGGGTTCAGAGATGTTTAATCAGAACCTTTATCGAAAACTTTTGTTTTAATTGTTAAACCTTAGAGAATAAAATGGTGTGAAAATCCGAAGTCAATTTGGTTTCGGTGATTATAAATGCCGAACAAAAATAAATAAGAAGAGTCGAATCGCGAAATGCAAAAGGACTATAGGCCCTGCATTTCAAGATTTTGGAAATTTGGGATTTCGGGGTTTTTTGAACACCTGATGCATAAACTAAATGAAACAAGAAGTGTCGAATCGTGAAATGCGAAAGGACTGTGGGCCCCGCATTTCAGGATTCTGGGGTTCGGGATTCCGGGATTTAGTAAAGCAAAGGAACTCTGCGCATATGTAATAAGCAAGTCCCGAATGCCGAAATAACAACTTGGTATTTTACCTTCTCTTAAAATATGCTCGGTCTTTGTTTGAATGATTTGGGTATCTGATTTTATGCGTCTAATTGTGCTCAGTTGAAATAATTTCCATGGATGATATATGTTTGTTGTAAGAAGTTTATGTTCAAAGACTAAATTTTGGGATGGTTCCTCCTGAAACAAAATACTAGTTAAAACTATTTACATATGAACATGAAAGAATAAGATCCACCTACAGGAGCATTTTTTTTAACTCTAAAATCAAAATTCTAGGTAGGATTTTCTATGTATAGAGGGGATTGAAAGGTACTGATCTATTCATAGGCATATGTTTACTTCTGTAATTAAAGTTCTAGTAGATCTATCCTTGAATAATTGAATTGGAAGAAGCCTGTACATATAGTATTCGAGGTTTTGGGGCTCGGGGTTTCGGGTTTTCGTGATTCGGGATTTCGTGACTCCGATTGCAATATTTTTGGCCCTTCGAACTCACGGGACCCGAAATGCCGAAGAGGGTCTTATTGGTTTTTGGCCTTTTCACTTGAAGTCAACAATCCCGATTCTTTCGGAATTCGCGAACCAAAAGTTTGTGATACATCGACTCCAAAATCCCTTGCTGCCCCAAACGCCGAACTCCAAAAATGACGAAATTCAAGCGCAAGATCAATGGCTCCTGTTGCTTCTCATCCAATGGTATCCACTCCTCCTGAGCTTCTGAACGCTAAAATAATTTCATTCTTAACCTCCTCACAGATCTACAAGATCCAACGATCCACGGGATTTCGGTGCTTCCCCGCGAAGAAATTTCATCATTCAAACTCTCTGCTCAAGGATCTCTGGCCAAAATGACTTGGCGTTCTTCCACCTGAACTTGACCTCTGCGAGATGATTTTCGATCTCTGCCTCCCTTTGAATACTTTGAAGGTGTTATCTCTTATGACCTTCTCTCTCTGAACATCAAAGGTTCCTTCGACCTGAGTTTAGACATTGCCTATATACATAGTATGTTGGAGTAGTTTGAGAGTTAAGGGAAGTGATAGAATTATGGAAAGAATGTACCCTCATAAGATTTTCTGTTCAAAGTAAACTAGACTGGCATAGTAATGACATTATGGGCATAAATGAATCTCACCTTCTCTTAATTTCTAAGCTTAAACGAAATTGAATTATGTCATAGAATTTTTTTTTTTATGGTGAATTTGAGGTTCATTACATATGGTATCTGAGAAAAAGTTACGACACTGGGCCTGAATAGGGCCATGTTAATTGCTTAGTATATATTCTGCTTTATGAAAAAAAAAAAAAAACTAATAAATCTTATGGTTACAAACAAAAATCCTTTCTATTTTGTGTTGATTGTGGCAGCCCAAGAAGGTGCAGAAATCAAGATGGAAGGGAATCCGCAGCAAGGACCTCCTGGAGATCCAAGACAAAATAGTGATGGAAGCTCACCCATGGAGGTGTTGGAAACAATGAGGAATCTTATTGTGGAACTGCAGGTTTTCAAGGCCGATAATGAAAAATTGAAGAAAGCACAGCAGGAACAGAAAGAGATAAATGAAGTCCTGATGCGTAGTATAGTAACCAAGAAAATCCCAAAAGATGATAAACATGATGAGGAGGTCAGCAAAAGGGCCTCCAAGGATTATGGTGCGGAAATAGAAAAAGAAGATAGTTCGTCTGAAGGAATACCTTCCGCTGAAGACAAAACCATACCAGACAGAAAAAGAAAACAAACAGACCACCTTGAAGGAGAATTTAAAAAGATTAAACTAGTTATCTTTGATGGAGAATATAAGACAGGAGAAGAAGATGAGGCATGGTTGTTGGACATCAAAAAATACTTCCAGATCTACAACTATTCCAGCAACATGAAGGTCAGAATGGCCATCTACAATCTGAAGGGGAAGGCCAACATTTGGTGGTAGAATCTGAAGTTGGCCAAGGGCCTAAAGGAGAAACAGTTGGAGTGGTCTAACTTTAAGAAGTATTTCAAGAAACAATACCTTTATGAAAACTATTATGAAAGGAAGACGAAAGAATTTTACGAGTTATGACTCGGACAGATGACAATGGAGGACCTTATAAATAAATTTCTGGAACTACTAAGGTTCGTACCGTACATCCGGGAGGATAAGGTAAAAATCCAATGATTCTTAAGTTGTTTACCACAGGCCTATCGGGACAGAATTGAGTTTGATAACCCCAAATCCCTGAGTGAGGCATTCAGGAAAGAACGAATGTGCTATGACCAATATAAACAATGGGTAGAGTTTCCCGAGATCTGGAAGGATAAGAAGCAAGATCGAATGAACCAACGGAAGAAGGGATACCAGCCAACTCCTTATCAGAATGCAACAAAAATTTTCCCAAGGAAGGAGGTTCACTCCAATCATCCGAATACACAAGGTAGTGGTAAACCAGTAAACCTGGGAATGAAGAAGTTTGGGGACAACTCCCGCGAGCCACTAAAGTGTTGGGAGTGTGGAGAGCCCCATCTAAGGAGGAACTGTCCATGTTTAATTGCAGCCAATAGAACTATTGTTCACAATTTGCAGGAAGCCTCGACAGTGGGATATGTGGGCAGAAGTCTACATCGGATAAATGCATCCATAGATGGTCGATAAGCTGACCACCAGTCCTCGATGGTAGAAATCGAAGGTAAAATCAATGACACTCGAATTTATGTTTTAATCGACTCTGGAGATACATTAAGTTATATTACTCCCAATGTAGTAGAGTCGAATAAACTTAAGAAACTAAAGCACACAAAATCATGGCTTGTACAACTAGCAATAGGTACTAAAAGAAAAGTAGTTGACTTTATTTCTGATCTTGAGTTCAGATTAGATAGTCAAAGGATAAGGACCAATCTGAACATCCTCCCACTATGATCTTATGATATGATTATAGGGATGGATTGGTTGGAACAACACAAAGAAGTACTAGACTTTTACACAAAGATACTTAGCTATAAATATAATTCTGGCATTGTAGAACAACCCAAGGCATACCAAAACCTATATCAGTCAGACAAGTTTCAGCGATGCAGCTCAAGAAATGTATTAGAAAGGGATGTCAAGTTTATGCCATCCAAGTGACGAATCTATTAGAAAAAGAAGATAAGCCCAAGTTAGAGGACTTTGTTTTCCTACGTGAATTCAGAGACATGTTTGTGGATGATATACTAGAATTACCTCCTAGAAGGGAAATAGATTTTTCCATAGACTTACTGCCCGGATCAACCCCTATCTCAAAAGCACCCTACCGAATGAGTCTACCAGAACTGACAGAATTAAAAATACAATTATAGGAATTGTTGGACAAAGTGTACATCAAACCGAGTGTCTCGCCATGGGGAGCACCAGTCCTCTTTGTTAAAAATAAAGACGATACTCTAAGACTATGTATTGATTATAGACAACTGAACAAAATGACTATTAAGAAAAAATACCCCTTATCAAGGATAAGTGATCTGTTATATCAAGTGGGTGGGGCCAAGATCTTTTCAAAGTTGGATTTATGATCCGGTTATCATCAAATTAGGATAAAAGACGAGGACATAAACAAAACATATTTTCGGACAAGATATGGACACTATGAATTCGTAGGCATACCTTTTGGACTCACTAACGCGTCAGCCACGTTTATGTGCTTGATGAACAGTATTTTCAATCAATACTTAGACAAGTTCGTGGTAGTATTTATCGACGATATTATGGTCTATTCAAAAATGGAGGAAGAACATGATGACCACTTAAGGATAGTGCTGCAAACGTTGAGAAAACACAAACTGTAAGCCAAATTTGACAAGTGTGACTTTTATCAAAAAGAAATACAATATCTAGGACATGTAATTTCAGCAGAAGGCATTGTCGTAGACCCGGAGAAGACAAAAGCCATTACGGAATGGCCAGTACCTAAGGATGTAGCAGATATCCGGTCATTCATGGGAATCATCGGATACTACCGTAGGTTTATAGAAGGATTTTCCAAGATAGCCTACCCTATCACATCATTACAAAAGAAAGGGACCAAGTTTAACTGGTCGCAAAAGTGTCAAGACATTTTTGACAAGATGAAAGAATTATTGACATCGACGCCCATTTTGAAGGTAGCAGACCTAGATAAAGACTTCACAGTATGTGTTGATGCAAGTAAAGAGGGACTAGGTGGTGTCCTAACTCAGGAAGGACACATTATTTGTTATGAGTCTCGGAAATTAAAGGAACATGAGTGAAATTATGTCACTCACGAATTAGAATTGGCAGCGGTAATACGCGCATTAAAAATGTGGCGACACTACATAATGGGAAGGAAATTTCTACTTTTGACGGATAAAAGTGGTGTGAAATATATGTTTAGTCAACTAGAGCTCAATGCACGACAAGCCATATGGTTAACCTTCTTGAACGAATTTGACTTCGAAGTCAGACATATCAAGGGAAAAGAAAACAAAGTATCAGACGCTTTAAGCAGAAGAATCCATGGGTTATTTGAGGTAAATATCAGCAGGGCAGAAAGTGATCTGGAACAAAAGGTAAGGATGGTCGGTATTAGCGACAGAAATTACACTAAGATGATGGCAGAATTAAAAAACAGTATCGTAGACTCAGATAAACCAGATCTAAGTATTGACAAGAAGGGATTATTACGATTTAAAAACAGACTGTACATATCAGATTCAACAGAGTTAAAATTAACAGTTTTGGATGAAGTGCATAAGAAACCGTATTCTGGTCATCCAGGTTACCAAAAAATGATAACAACACTTAGAAAATTGTTTTACTGGCCTAATATGAAAGGAGAAACAACAGAGTACTTGGCTAGGTGCCAAGATTGTCAGCAAGTTAAGGCTGAACACCAGCATCCAGGCGGCCTATTACAGCCATTACCAGTACCAGAATGGAAATGGGAGACCATATCGATGGACTTTATAACAGGTTTGCCTAAAACTCATAAACAAAATGATTCTATCATGGTTGTAATCGATAAACTCAGTAAGTCTGCACACTTTATTCCTGTAAAGTCTACTTTTAAAGCTATAAACATTGTTGAAATATTCATGAAAGAATTTTTTAGACTGCATGGTATTCCTAAAATGGTGATTTCAGATAGAGACATGAAATTCACATCTGATTTTTGGAAGGAATTGTTTGCAGGGATAAATACTAATTTGAATTTCAGTACGAGTTATCATCCCCAAACGGATGGACAGACCGAAAGGAAAAACTAAATCATAGAGGATATGCTCTACATGTATGTAAGAACAAAACCGAACAAGTGGGAAGACTACCTACAATTGGTAGAATTTGCATATAACAATGGGTACCAAACTTCGGCTAAGTTGAGCCCTTTCAAAACACTGTATGGAAAAAAGTGTACAACTCCAATTAGCTGAGATAACCTAGCTGATCGACTCATGGTTTGACCAGAGATGCTCTAAGAAATGGAGAACATGGTAAGGAAGGAACAACAGAACTTGAAAGAAGCACAAGACAGACATAAGAGCTATGCAGATCAGAAAAGAAGACACTTGGAATTTCAAGTAGGATACCATGTTTATTTGAAGGTCAAATCCTGAAAAAGCTCGTTGAAGTTAGGGAACTATGCCAAGCTGGCACCCAGGTTTTGTGGGCCCTTCGAGATACTAGCTCGAATTGGACCCGTAACATATCAACTTGCACTTCCAGCTAATCTAAGAATTCATAATGTATTTCATGTTTCTTTGTTGAAAAAGTATATTCATGACCCTACTCATAGGATTGATTGGGATGTGGTGTAGGTGGAACCAGAGGGCGAGTTCCAGGTGGAACCCCTACGCATTCTGGATCGGAGAGAAATAACACTTCGGAACAAAGTCATCGCTTAGGTAAAGGTGCAATGGAAGCACTTTAGTCCTGAGGAGGCCACTTGGGAGTTGGAGGGAGATTTGAAAAAATCTCATCCAATCTTGTTCCAGGGAAGGAACGAACACTAAGGATAGTTTTTTACTGACGGGGGGAAGGATGTGATATCCCCCAAAAATAAAATATTTTTGAAATTTAAATTTGCTGGAAATTTAATTCCGTTTTTAGTAAATTCGAATTTGGAAATTTTTGCCATTTATGGCAATTCCAAATTTCGAATTTGATATTTGTAATTAATTATTATGACTGTTGGACAAAGTTTTGATTGGGACTCAACTAACTAGTTGAATATGACACTTGTATAAAAATAGAAGATTTATATTAGTTGCAGGAGGACAAATGGAATAGCCATGTTAAAATCAGCTAACCATGACTCCATGAGTGGGGAACAAGTTGGAACTACCTCTGGGCTGATTATTACAAGTGGAAAATCAGATATTTGGCCATTGGCAGCCCCTGAGAATCAGGGGTTTAGAAAACTGCAAAAAATCCCTGGGCAAAATTGATATATAGCATATACGAGGAGGCAGGATACTGCCATGTATGCTAGGGAAAAATATTTTTGGATCTCTCTTGTTGTTATGAACACTACGGATTGAGTGTGAGGCAAGAGTAGTCCACTGAAACAGATTTCCTTGTTGTTATGAGCACTGCTGAGTAAGTGTGAGGCAAGAGGATAATTGTTGGAATTGATGGACATTGCTGAGGAGTCGTCCTCCAAGTTCACCCTCATGGATTCGTGGTCAGGCTATGGGGTGAATCGGGCAAGTAACTTTGGCTGCCCTATTCTACGGTTGGGAGGAACATGGTTGTTCCCTATGTCTTGCCACGAACTATTCCATATATGTAAACCTTTCCTTCTCTGTTTGCATGTCATGATGAATTATTGGCTAATCGAATTGCATTTTCTTAAGAATGAAGGGAGTACTCTGTTTTATATAATTTTGAAGGAATGAAATGAAATGTAGGGTAAACCCCTAGAGTTTGAATTGTTAGTTATCGAGGAAAAACTATTTTAGTGTCTTTACTAGAAGGAAATCGAGATTTGGTAATTTATTAGAAAGCATAGTTGTGCTAACTAGAATACTATTTCATTATATTATACTAGAGATCATCACCAGATCAATGTCTCATGTGTATATCCGGTTATTTTATCTTTTGATATAATATTTGTGCGAACGCTATTTCGGAAGTAATTATGGGATTGAAAATTTTTACATACCTATGTGTACAGGCATCTCCCTGTGGATTATCTCTTAATTCTGGGCGATTTATTCTATCGAATTAAATTACTGTTGGAATGATTACCCAATAGGAAAATAGCTATGTGTGCGGATATATATAAATATATATTCGTATAGATAACCATACAAATTACATGACTCATTTTAAATACCTGATGTAGGTATATTCAACAGGTGCGAAATATGATAGAAGACAAATAGTCTAATTAATCATAAATGCATTTTCTAGAAATGAAATAATGAAAAAAGAATAGCCTAACTAGTGATAGTTGAACTTCATGTAAATGAAAGGATGGAGATCTCCATAACCATAAGGGTTCGGAGACGTTTAATCAGAACATTTACCGAATTTTTTTTTTTTAATTGTTAAACCTTAGAGAATAAAATTGTGTGAAAAGCCGAAGTCAATCGGGTTTCGGCGATTATAAATTTCGAACACAAATAAATAAGAAGTGTCGAATCGCGAAATGTGAAAGGACTGTGGGCCCTGCATTTCAGGATTTCAGAAATTCAGGATTTTGGGGTTTTTCGAACACTTGATGCATAAACTAAATGAAACAAGAAGTGTCGAATCATGAAATGTGAAAGGATTGTGGGCCCCACATTTTGGGATTCCAGGGTTCGGGATTTCAGGATTTAGTAAAGCAAAGGAACTCTGTGCATATGTAATAAGCAAGTCATGAATGCCGAAATAGAAACTTGGTATTTTACCTTCTCTTAAAATATGCTCAATCTTTGTTTGAATGATTCGGGTATCTGATTTTATGCGTCTAATTGTGCTCAATTGAAATAATTTCCATGGATGATATATGTTCGTTGTAAGAAGTTTATGTTCAAAGACTAAATTTTGGGATGGTTCCTCCTGAAACAAAATGCTAGTTAAAACTATCTACATATGAACATGAAAGAATAAGATCCACCTACAGGAGCATTTTTTTTTAACTCTGAAATCAAAATTCCAGGTAGGATTTTCTATGTATAGAGGGGCTTGAAAGGTATCGATCTATTCATAGGAATATGTTTACTTCTGTAATTAAAGTTCTAGCAGATCTATCCTTGAATAATTAAATTGGAAGAAGCGTGTACATATAGTATTCATGGTTTTGGGGCTCAGGGTTTCGGTTTTTCGCGATTCGGGATTTCACGACTCCAGCTGCAATATTTCTAGCGCTTCGAACTCACGGGATCCAAAATGCCGATGAGGGGCTTATTTTTTTTTGGCCTTTTCGCTTGAAGTCAACAATCCTGATTCTTTCATAATTCGCGAACCAGAAGTTCGCGATACATCGACTCCAAAATCCCTTGTTGCCCCAAACACCGAACTCCAAAAATGAAAAAATTCAAGCGCAAGATCAATGGATCCTGTTGCTTCTCATCCAAAAGTCGCCACTCCTCCTGAGCTTTTGAACACTAAAATATGCTTAGTCTTAACCTCCTCACAGATCTACGAGATCCAACGGCCCATGGGATTTCGGTGCTTCCTCACAAAGAAATTTCATCGTTCGAACTCTCTGCTCAAGGATCTCTGGCCAAAATGACTTGGCATTCTTCCACCTGAACTTTACCTCTGCGAGACGATTTTCAATCTCTGCCTCCCTTTGAATACTTCGAAGGTGTTATCCCTTCTGACCTTCTCTCTCTGAACATCAAAGGTTCCTTCAACCTGAGTTTAGACATTTCCTATATACATAATATGTTGGAGTAGTTTGAGAGTCAAGGGAAGTGATAGAATTATGGAAAGAATGTACCCTCATAAGCTTTTTTGTTCAAAGTAAACTAGATTGGCATAGTAATGACATTATGGGCAGAAATGAATCTTACCTTCTCTTAATTTCTAAGCTTAAACAAAATTGAATTATGTCATAGATTTTTTTTTTATGGTGAATTTGAGGTTCATTACAAGTAACCTTTATTTATCATTTGAAACTTTTATGACATTTCAAGGGAGGACCACAAATTGATTTTCCTCACTTCCTATGGATTAGTTTAAATAATATGGTGATAGGGGTGAGATAAATTTCCAAGAAACCTGAAACTAGCCTTCATCACCATGGCTTAATAAAACTTTTGGTTGTCCATGCTTTGAGGACACAAGGTGGTAGTTGGAAGCAACTACTCCAACCTAATTTCTCTCAGTAAAGAATGTCCAAATCTGTTGAAGAATGGGAAGCAGGGATACATAGTGAGGGTTCAATAAAAAAGGCAAAGAAAGACAAAAGGAAGACATCAGGGAGTAAAGAAGACATTGTTACACCCAGCTCATCCCAACCCATTGAGATATCAATGATATAAAAGTCTGTTGTAGGGGAACCTACTACATTGAGAAGGAGGAAAGCCACCTAATCTCAGAAAATAAGTCATATCTCGATTCAAAAAGATAAAAGACAAAAGAAAGACTCTGAGCTAGGGGGACGATCAAACAGTGTTCCTAAAGCAATCATCGAGTTGTCACCAGAACTAGCCAGCCAAGTAGAGAAAACCCCTAACCTCAACATACAGAACAATAAAAAGCTTGTATAGTCTAAAGTATCTAGCTCAGTCCTGCATCCTAAAGATCAACTATCACAAAGTAAGAAATGAAATAAGAAGGATACATATCAACATGAGATTTCACATGAGGCAACTATCAAATCCTCTTTAAAATCCGTTAAGGAATTGGAAAATATCCCTAAGGTAGTTACTATGTCTTCCCAAAAGCTGGCTAGTGAGTTGAAAGAAACTGCTAAGATGACAAGTGGAAACAAAAAGAATCTCGAAAGGGAGAAGGCATGAAGGGAACAAATTCCAGGACCCACGCCTCAATCTTCCAGGATAGAAATAAGGGTTGGTCAGTAGAAGTAGACTCTAGAATCCACAACCTAGGGCCTCAGGACAAAAATCAAATCGACACAGGAGAAACAAGTGTCCAAGCCTACAACCGTTATTAAGATAAAGAAGAGGAAGTTGTTTGAGGAGAATTATACCCCTGTCAGCAAACCTGAAGAAGTCTCGATTCCCATACAAACGACCACAAGAAGCATGGCCAAGCAGGTTTCAGTTCCAAATATACCTTCTCTTCAAGGAGAACCCATGGATATTCTGAGTTCTCCAGAAAAAGGAAGTGGTTGTGGAGCTATAGTAAGTGAAACAAAAGGGTTGGTAACAGAGACTTTGAGGGGCCTGAGAAAGGAAAAAGAAGCCCGAGAGGAAGTGACTAAGGAAGAAATCACATCTAGCCCAGACAAGTCCCTAAACAAACAAAAACTGATAGCAAAGATTGAGAAGCTGAAGAAAGAAATTGAAGAGTACCAGGTATTGGATAGGCATATCAAGGCAGAGAATGCACAATTGAAAGAACAACATGTAGAGGTCTCTGCTAAACTCAACAAAGTCTTACAATTGATCCAATACACTAGGGTAATTAAGAAGGAATTGAGGAGTGAAGTTTATGGTTTTAACATCCTACAACCAGAGAAATGACAGAGAAGGATTCAATTTTGCAGAAAATTTTTGGGTATCAATTTTTGATGATGTCACATGAGGACATGCAATACCTTCAGCATGGGAGAAATGTTGAGTCTCCATTTTGACACGTATAATGCCCTATCTCACCTTGTATCCGAGCCCTTTTTGCCTATGTTATAAGCCTATACTTGACTGTTTCCTCCAAAAACATACCTAATGACCTTGTTCATGTACACAAGAGGTAACTTATGATTAAAGCATGTTTTGTTTAACTTTCTTGAGTTAGTTCAATTAAAGTGTTTTATTTTGTATAATCCTAATGGTTTGACTCATGAGAAACCTATTCCGGTATCTTAGCATTCCAGTACTACAAGTCATCGTGCAATCCGATACCAAGTTTGTTCTAGTACCCAAGGTAGTTTTGATACGGTACTATCTGCTCTGCATCCATTCCGGTACCAATTCATGCGCTATTCTGGTATTGTCTGCTCCACATCCATTCCAATACTCAGATTCATGACTGTGTGTATTCCAATACGAAAACCTTTGTTTCCAGAATGCACCAGTTGGACCAGTATGATGATGAAGATTTCGAGAAGGCAGTTGGACCGAAGCTTCCAAATCAGTTTTCCAGATTATGATGGAATCCATCACTCATGCACTTCGTGTCATGAGAATGGAGTTGATCCCTAGAGATTCGATGTAAATACCAATTGTAATATTTTTAAAACTGTTTAATTCTTATCCATAGATATTGATAGTATCGGCTTACCTTATTTATAATGGATGTTGTATAGACGAAAGTGTGTGTGGATAATAAGGAATCTAACAAAGTAGTTTGTCAGAACCAGATGATACATACCATTTCTACATATGAGGTGAAGCATTGTTGATCCAATTTACCAGTTGAAGTAATGCAAAAGATCTATTATGCAAATTTCTGAGTATGAGTAAAACATTTTAGTCTACTATTTTCTTAAGAGGTTCCTTGTTGGTTCGGCAAGGGCCCACCACCCCAACCAAGGTAAACCTCCCTGTATATGCTTTGTGTGATTGTGTGACTACTTTAAAGTAGTGTGTTTTCAATTATTTTTTAATCCATTTCAAGAGTTCATCATTAAGTTATTTGTTTCTGAATTGGTGTGAATAATCAGGTGCTAGACCGAATAGATATTTCCTTCTCAAATATTGAAGATTTCCATTTAATTGTTTGAAGTGTGGGATTGGTTAAGAAAATGATATTTTGAGTTTATGATTGCAATAGTTTTGGTACATCAAGGAACCATAAGACTTTATATCTCATCTTAATGTTCCATAATGAAGTCTCTCAGTTATGCTTACTGTTCCTTGTACTAATTTGTTTGAATTGAACAAAGCTAGAATTGATTTCGATTTCAAGAGTGATTGGAGTTGACTATTATTTACTGTTTTGATTGCTACAGGAAACAAGCTTCTTAAGTTCATCTCTCTAATTCATAAGCCTAGAATGAACAAACTTGTTCTTTAAGATAGAACCTTTTTGATTGACTGTTTGTTTGATAAGTTTCATTATCATTTTTCTCTTCTAAGTTCAAAGGTGTTTGAAGTATTTAGAAATCTTAGAAACAGAGTTTTATGTTATTAATTATTTCCTATATACAACAGACATAGGTAGGTTACCTGTTCTCGGCACATATAATGTAACAACTCTTTTGATTATGAATCCCAATTGACATATAAATGAGTGTAAGATATACATTGAACATATTTATACACCAACAGGCTCCAAAGCCCTCATGAAGGTCCGAACAAGTCATCTCCTCATGAATACTTATTCACCAGGAAAGGTCCTGCAAAGAAAAACATATATTCCCTCCAAGGGTCCATAAGTCACAAGAATCATGCCGAGTAAGCCACATCTAATAATTAAACCACCCAAACATGTGCATAAAACCCCCCTTTTAAAACCAAACAAATTCTCAAAGACCTTATACAATTTGTCAAATTTAGGTGTGGGAGGGGTGTCAAGCCATCCTATTGGGCTAGTCAATGATCAAGTCAAGGGTGTTTCCCAAGGGAAACCCATCTAATCCATGTATGAGTATGAGGTGGAGTGGGGTAAAACTTCAAGGCATGGGGTTCATGACATACAAGGGTTCATGTTGTCTCATTTATGGGTTCCTTTGTAGAGGGTGTATTGCACCTTCATTTTCAATGCAACCTTTTTCCAAGCCCATTTATTGTCATTAATTGATTAAATTCCTAAACAATTGTGTACTATAAGACATGGAAAGAAAAGAGTATTGCAACATCAATTGAAGCTAGAGGTACAAAGAGTTCCATATGCATGGAAATAAAGGGACACCACATACGTGTACACACCTCAACAAGAGGGACATCTATAAAATGTGAGTTTTCTTTTGTAGGGATTTAAATTATTTTAGGAGAAACACGTCATCATTGTCAAGACCTATTGGGTGAACATATAAAATGTTATGGTTTGGATTTTGTCTTTTTCCAGATACATTTCCCTATATACCTTCAGCCCCTTCTTCCCATGAAATGAGGTACAATCCCTTGTTGGGCCAGTACACCCAAAAATACCAAAAGATAAGGAGACAAAGGGAAGAAGTATGGAAAATGACAAGTATGATCATGAATGGTATGAAAACTCTTCAAGGAACCACCTAATAGTACCCTATTCCCGAGGGTGACAAACTTACTAGGATAAAATGAAACCCACCAAGGTTAAATAAGGAAAAAAGTATAAATTCCAGGAAAATGTTCTGTAATCAAGAAAGAATTCTTTGCAACATATTCAAATTCTTCAATTATTAGGGTGACACTTATCGTGATACTGAACTTATTACCTCATGAAGAAATACCTGCTATATTCTGGGGCTAGGCTGGTGTGATGGATCCTACTCGGATTCTAGTTATGTATGGTGGTGCATCAATGAATAGGAGGGGCCCTATGAGGCTATGCTAGTCAATATGGCTCTTAGCACGCCATGTTTTCTACCTGTGTTCCTCGAGACATGATCTCCTTATTTACCCATATACTAAAGGGGTAACATGTTAAAACCTTACTATAAAGGAAGATTCTAAATTCTACATGTCGATACCTTTCCAGCAACGTAGACCATTCATCAATTGGAGCTCGTATGAGAAAGTTATGCTTCCCTAAAGTTGACCTACCATATTGATCACCATGGTGAGAGTGGATTCCACGTCAGCCTCCATTACTTAGACATGTGGGGATATCCACATATTTTATTTTCTAAGAAAATTCTAGAAGGTCCAAAACCTTATCACAATTGAAGGTTGAGGAAGTAAAAAACCTATCCCTAGATGGCTATCGGGCCATATTAAAAATCGAGCCACTGGGAGGAGAAGGGGTTCCATTATTTTGTATTGTATCTTGTTCCATAACTAAGAATAAAATATGAGAGTGGTATTTTGTGAGCATAATAGAGGAGGAGAGATTTTGTATCATCCATTTAGGCCATAATTCAAAGGAAACTCCACAGGGAGTGCCTCTTTCTTTGTACTTGCATCATTTCTATACTAGAGAAAAG
Source organism: Picea sitchensis (assembly GCA_010110895.2). NCBI lineage: Eukaryota > Viridiplantae > Streptophyta > Pinopsida > Pinales > Pinaceae > Picea > Picea sitchensis. The sequence continues at coordinate 189,776 of SNQJ01S0006262.1, read as the reverse complement.
AGATTAGAACAACCTCACCTTCTAGTTGGGTTTTCTCTTGTATTGGGTTTCTCAGGTAATGTATTGTGTTATTTGTGGATGGTGTGAATGTTTTTTATTGTTCCCTATTTTTTTCATTTTATCTAATTTATCACTAACTAAATATTTGGGAGATCTAAGGGAGATTAACCTTAATTGTAAATATTTCAGTATTTTATTAGATTTGTTTTGACAAACTATTCGAGTGGAATATCCAAGAAATTTTACAGATTAGGAATAGTGAGAATCATGGTGGGATTTATAGAACTGTTGGGTTTCCTTTAGCGCTTCAGAAACTTGGGCATGTTTGCATGTTAGAGTCTACAAAAATGAAAGGGTAAATGTGTGTTCTTGTTGTTGGTGTGGAGTGTTGAGAGGCTGCAACGTGAGAGGAAATTCACAAGGGGATAAATGTTGATATCCAAATAAGGCCTCAAGAGTATAAATCCAAATATAAATATGTGCAATATGATTATAACTATACTGAATGACATGGAGGGTTGTATCCCTTTGTTTTGTTTTAGAAAATTGAATGTGAAGAGCAAGGACAAGGTTGTGGTTAACTACCTCGGTTTGCCCATCCATTTCAAGATGGAAGGCAATAGAATATTTGAGTTTACAACCAAATAAATCCCATAATGTTTTCTAGAAATTGTTGAGAAAGCAAGTGTTGTGATCAAATATGATGCTAGTAGGACGACCAGAGTGTGGCCAAACATGGTGAAAGAACAAGGCAGTGGTTTGGGAAATGATAGTAGTCTTAGTGAAAGGGATAAAAAGATCCATATTAGATAAATGAAAAATAGTAACCCAGATAGCGTCATGTTTTTGTAAGTTCATAGGTAAACCTATTACAAAAACACGATCACAGAGAAAAAAAATAAAACAAATGCGGAAATAAAACACACAATATACACAATACAATAGATACACACATATACGTGGTTCACTCAATGTGGTCTACGTCCACTAGAGAAATTGTGAAATATTCCATATATAATATAGTATGGAGAACATAAATATTTAGCAAGCAATGGTAGCAAAACAATAATATATCTAGAACAATATCAAAATACTACTAGAATAACACCAGAAAGATCACCTTTATTAATGATAGCAATGTTCACTTTCCTCTTCAAGGGAGAAACCTCCAGCAAAGAAGAGATATATTACAATAATATCCAATAAAAAAAATCCAATGCCTCATAATCTTATTGGTACTAATTCTACCTTCTAAGGAAACTTCTAGAGGAAGATCTTTCTAGAAGTGAACGATTCTATTAGGTCTTCTTACATTGACTTATTCTCCTTTATTTATTAGGCATTATTAACTAATGTCCACCTTTATTACATAGAAAAAATATCCTACTAACTAATGACCCATGGAGAGGGTTTAGGATCAGATCTGAACATTGCCTCCCCCTTAAAAAAAACAGTGTCCTCAAGGCTACATGTGTGAAAACTGATGGAGTATGGCCACTGGTTCCTAGGTCGCATCCTATAGTGATGTGACCATCCACTTGATCAACCTTCCTTGATATTTCTGCCACACAACTAATGTTCATGGTGATTGAGGATTACTTCTAGTTGGAGCCAAAGGGAGCCTTCTTCATCTAATTATGGAAGGATGGTTTGGACCCTGCAATTTTGTCCCACCACTTTCTTCATACAAGAAACATGGAACACGAGATGGGTTTTGGAAGTAGCAGGAAAGGAAAATTTGTAGGCCACTAAACCATTACGCTTGATGATCTGGTAGGGCCCATAAAACTTGGGTGGCAACTTGTGATATCCCTGGGATTTGAGAGATGTTTTCTTGTAAGGTTGGAGCTGGAAACTCCTGATAACCTTCCTGAAAAACCCTTTCTAAACAATTTTGGCCTGCCTGTTGCTTTATGTGATTTTGGGCCATGTGGAGGTTATCCTTCAGATCCTCTAGGGTGGATGTGTGACCTTGCAAAATTGTATCAATAGATTGAACTTTGATGTGCCTGGAATATAGGTAGTGGATGTAGGTGGTAATTTTACATACACTGATTCATATAGGGTCATTTTAGTGGTTGTATGATAGGAATTATTGTAACACCATTCTACCAAGGAGAGATATTGCACCGACTAGTGTTTTTTGTTTGAAGAAAAACACCTCAGGTAGGTTTCCAAACATTTTTTGACCACTTCTATTTGGTCGTCAGACTGGGGGAGATAGGCTATGCTCATGTTCAGTGTTCAGTTGGGTGCCCTACAATTTAAACAACTCTTTCCAAAATGTGATGGTGAAATTTAGGTCATGATCAGATACAATACAGGTGGCCATGCCATGTAACTTGAAAATATGATCAAGGAAAACTTGTGCTACTAGTGTTGATTTGAAAGGGTGGGGTAATGCAAAAAAATGAGCATACTTGGAGAGGCGATCAATCACTACCATTATGAAGGACTTGTTCCCAGCTTTAGGAAGGCCCACTATAAAATCCATGGATATTTCTATCCACATAGAAGCTGGAATGGTTAGGGGTTGTAGGGCACTTGGAGAGTTGATAGTTTCACCTTTATTGCGTTGGCACACCTCACATTCTGTGACAAAGTAAAGGATATCCTTCTTCATTCCTTCCCAGAAAAACGAATGATGGGCATGAGCATATGTCTTTTGGAATCTTGAGTGACCCACAATATTTGATGAGTGCAACTCTTTTGAGATACTTTGCTTGAGTGCTAAAGAGGGTGATAGAACCATGTGATCCTTATATCTGATAATATTTTCCTGCCATGTGTAGTTAATGGGAGGATTAGGATCCTCCTTAAGGCACTTAATTAGTTTGTATATTGTCAACTATGTTAGCCACTCTTGACATACTTATTCAATCTAATCAAGGATCGATGAGGATAAGGAAAAGAGGGAGACATCCTCCTCATGTTGTCTTGACAATGCATCAGATACTATATTATATTTTCCCTTTTTGTATATGATTTCATAATCATAACCCAACATTTTGGTCAACCACTTATTTTTTTCTGGGGAGGATAGTCTTTGCTCCAAAAAATATTTCAGACTATGGTCATTTGTTTTGATTTGAAAACGACATCCCAAGAGATATGGCCTCCATGTGTTCACTGCATGGAGAATGACCATCATTTATTTTTCATACATAGATCTTCCCAGATTGTATCCACTCAACACTTGGATAGTAAAGGACAAAGGTCGACCATCTTGTGTGAGCGTTATTCCTATACCAGTTCCAGAAGAATTTATTCCACCACAAAGGTTTTGTTGAAGTCAAGAGCTTCTAGGACAAGAGTAGTGCACATGGCCCTCTTTAACTATGTGAAGGCTTGCTCAGCAACAAGTGTCCAACGAAATGCATTCTTATTAAGGAGGTTGGTCAAGGGCTTATCAATTTTTCCATAATGGTGGAGAAATTTCCTGTAATATCTCGTGAGACCAAGAAAAACCCTTAGGCATTTTAAGGTCGTGGGTCATGGCCACTCCTGCATAGATTTTATCATTTTTGGGTCCACTTTTACCCATTCATGACTGAAAATGTGTCCCAAGTATTCCACTTCGCCAGCTCCAAATGAACATTTGGTCTTTTTGACAAACAATTTATTTTCCCACAACAAGTGAACACTAGTACATATGGGAAAAATTGTGACGTTCCATTTGCGACGTTATGGACAAAATTGGCCATACTGTCGAAAAATAGAGGAATTTTTTTTTCTCCATATTTCCCGATAACGTAGCTCTTTCGATGTACTACTAAAAAATATCTCTCTTGCGACAAGGTTCAGAGGACATCATTCTTGCTACGACGTAAAATTTTCGTCTCACTTGCGACATTGGTGAAATATTCGTCACACTTGTGATGTTGTGGACACTAGGTTTTCCCCACCCCAATGGTCACCTAGTATTTGATCAAGTCAAATTTGACTTGGTCAACTATTGTCAGAATTGCGACATTATAAAATCTATAAATATGTTGCATTTTATGGATGTTGTGACAAGTTTTCTATAATAACGACAGTTCAAAAAGGGTATAAGCCGGTTTTCTTGGCGAACCAAAAACAAGTATTTTTTTTTAGCATATGTCTGTGGGGAAGAATTTCGTCAGGAAACATTAGAGGTGGGAAAAAAAATTAAAAGAGAGGTGAAAAAAGGGTGACGTTAAATTTTATTTCCCTTGCAAAAGTTGTTGTAATAGACGTTGCGAAAGATTTTTAATAGTAATAGCTAAAAGCATTGTAAGAAAATATGGGCACATGTCACGGAATCAAATGAATATCGTCCCATGAGTAATTATATATATATATATATATATATATATATATATATATATATATATATATATATATTCATTATACGTTTTAATGTTTATTGTATTCTCAAAATTTTATCTTTGCATTTTTATACATGCACTTGCTAATTTTCATGATTGTTTTGTAATTATAAAGTTAGATTTCCCCTAATTTTATGCTTTACAAAGCACCAAGTAGTGCTTGAAATGATGTTGAAGATGAAAGGGGTGGCAGAATGAAGATCAGTTAATGATCCCATGGAAGTAGCAGATGACAATAGTAACATAGTTCAAGATGATGGGACAAATCAAATGATCCAAGACTTATTGTCATACAAATGAGGATCATGGGGACAATAGTTATAGTATTTATGATGAACCATATTTATTGTATTCTCAAAATTTTATACTGTTTTATACATGCACTAATTTTTCATGATTGTTTGTAATTATAAAGTTAGATTTCCCCCCTAATTTTATGCACAAAGCACCAAGTAGTAGCAGAAATGATGTTGAAAAGATGAAGAAATTGACGAAGATAATGAAGATCAAGTTAATGATCCCATGGAAGTAGATGACAATAGTAACATAGTTCAAGATGATGGGACAAATCAAATGATCCAAGACTTATTCGATCATCCAAATGAGGATCATGGGGACAATAGTTATAGTATTTATGATGAACCTCTGATTGAAAATGAAAATAAATGACTTTAAAGGGTCAAGATAAAATCTTCTCTCCACTACATTACTATTGGTGAACTTAAAGGTTACGAATCATTTGTCGAACACTTGTATGACACAGATCATAAGGTAAGTAATATGTTTCATCACATATACATAAATGTTGACTTTTCCCCATTTTTTTTAGTGTTAATTAATGTGTAAAATAAAAATGAAATATTTACAATTACTATTCTTTAAATTAACTATTTTTTTTATGTTTTAGATTGTTAGGTGAATTTATGTTACCCTCGTCAAATATTTTATCTCGCACATATCGAGATTTACATGCCATTGTAAAAGACATTGGAATGGAGTATCAAAGTATAGATGCATGTCCTGATGACCATATTATATATTATGGAAAACGTGTGTCGAAAAAAAATTCCCGGTATGTGGTATTAGTAGATATCGAACCAATCAAGTAACAAAAATGGTCCCTCGAAAGGTTCTTCGTCATATTCCCATATTTCCATGTTTGCAACGACTATTCAGGTGCCAAAGCATAGCATAGTTTATGGATTACCATGCACAAAAGAGAATTGAAGATGGATTTCTTCGAATTCCTGCAAATGGTTATGCATTTAAGGAAATTGCTACAAAATGGTCAAAATTTACAGATGAACCTCATAATGTTAGGCTTTCATTGGAAACTAACGGTGTTAATCCATTTGGAGAGATTTGGTTTGTTTACTCAGTGTGGACTATTTTTTTTATCAACAATAAAATTCCTCCTTGGATGTCAATAAAGAGGGAGGACATAATGTTGACAATTATTATTCCAGGTATTTGTTTACATTAATTTTTCGAATCTAAATTTTTCATTTTTCTCTTTTTTTGCATAACATATTTTATTTATTTATTTACGTATATATACATACCATGGTAGTAATTTCATGTAATTTCAAACAATTAGGTAAGTACCAAGTTAAAGATATGAATGTGTATATCGAGCCTCTTATCGATGAGCTATTAAAGTTATGGGAGAGAATCACTATGTATAACATCTTCAAACCAATTGGGCAAAAGAGATTTCATTGTCGTGGAATACTTTTATCAACAATTCATGATGCCCCAAGACTAACATATTTTTGTGGTATGTAACATTCTGTATTGCACATTTGAATAGTATATAATTAATTGAATATATCATGCATGTTGTTTAAATAATCATTTTGTATATTAATAATTCCCATAATCCATCTATTGTAGGTCTTCAAACAAAGGGTAAATTTGCATGTCCAGTTTGTGGTCCTAAGATGAAATCTCGTAGATAAAAAAGTTTAGAAAAGGAGGTGTTTGATGAGTATAGACACTTCCTCTCTAAGAACCATAAGTATCATACTACTCAAAAATATATTTTCAATGGGAAACAATAGACTGGACTAAAACCACTAAGAATGACACCTCACTTATGGAAGTTGGCGTATGCCAGAATTAATCCTCGAGGTACACACTTTGTTTATGTATCATAAATGGAATCATGTTTTGAAATTTATTTTAATTATTCAATTTATTTTACCTCATTTGATAGATAATGTTCTGATTTTTTTTATGCTTCATCAATGTCGTTGTCATGAAGGTAGTAATAATGAGCTTCCACAAGGAATGAAATGTTATCCCACTCAAATCATGAGGTTTCCTTACTATGAGGACCTAAAAATAGCTCATTTATTTGATACAATTCATATCGGGAAGAATGTGACAGAAACATTATGGAGAATCATAGATGGAAGGAGGGATAAAGAAAAAATTGTCAAAATTTGTAATGACATTCGGGAAGCCAATCATGCAATGAAAAGAGTGATCCGATCAAATAATTATGGAGACCAAAATAACCTTCCATGGTTATTAACAGAGCAGCAAAGCAATGGTGTAAAATAGGTCATTCAAAAAATTAAATTTCCCACAGGTTTTTGTTCAAACATAAAGAATATCTTAATGAAGAAAGGTGAATTTGGTGGGGTAAAAACACATGATTGGCATACCTTCATTAAGGTAATTAATCATTTTAGTATTCATATTTATATATTGGTCGTATACATTTTTTGAGTTTTTTTTATTTATTTTTTTCTAGTTTTGAACAAGTAACAATTCGTTTTTATTGTTACAATATGTTCTACCTCTATCTCTCCCAAACAAATTTGACAACAAAATCAAACAAGTTATATATGATCTTGGAAAATATATGACGTAAGTCGTTGCAATATATATGCAAAAAAAAAAAATCAATTTTTTGTTGTACTTAATGACATGTGTTTTACTTGTAATGTAATATGTATTACGTTTTGTTGAAACATGTTATTTTCTTGCGTCATGATCTATAGATGGTTGTCATTGAAATAAATCCATGAAGATGATATAAAGTATTAGAAGAGATAAATTCCTCATCTAATGTGTGAAATGCATAAGTATCTACCTCCAACATTTTTCAATGCACAAGAACACTACCTCATACACCAAGTTGAGGAGATTGAAATGTGTGGACCTGTACACACAAGGTCAATGTGGATGGTGGAGAGGAACTTGAAATCATTGAAGGCTTTGGTTAGACAAAGAGCATCTCCTAAGGGTTCTATGGTGGAGGGATATATGGTATATGAATCCATGGTGTATATTAGTTAGTATCTTCCTAAATTAGTAGCTCAAGCTATGCATGCAGTGGATTTTATTTGGGATGTGAACTGCATCAAAAAAATTGAAAGGGAGCAGTTGTTGGGGAAAGGTACAATGAAGAAAGTGAGAGGTAATTAAATTGTGAATATTTTTAATAAAAATAAATTTTCATTTTTTTGTGTATATGATCATACTCATTTTTTTTGTTTGCTAGTTTGTCCATGACCTGTGGAACTAGCCTGTGGCTGAGAAACTGTGACTCAAGGGCATCTAAGTCGTCAAAATCACTCGCGGATCACACCCGACTTGAGCCACAAAAACACTTAACATGGATGGATTTGTCTTGTCCCCACAAGTTTCGAACCTATGACTTTAACATCACAAAGTGCCTTAACAACACACTCTGTCACCGACTGTCCTACACCTGGGGGACGGTCATACTCATTTAATATTTATTCTTTCATCATTTATTAATATTTACCATGGTTATAACTAATATTTAATATTGGTGAATTGTGATTTTTTGATCGGTCAGTTGCTCAATATTGGGATGCACTACATTTATACATTGCAAACAATCTTGATTAGATGAAGTTATGGATTGATAGATGTAAATAACATCACGACGGTAGGTTATCATGGAAAGAACTGTCTGAATTGGTTAGAGAATCTCATCGTAATGGAGATTTTGATGGTACGCAGAGGGAAGTAGATTTAACATATTGTTTGAAAGATAGAAAGGCAAGCAAATTTACTCATTTTATTCAGTTATTTTATATTATATTAATGTGATTGTAGGTGTGTTTTTTTCATATTATACTTTCCAAGTTATATAAATTTGTTTATTATTAATTGGCAATGCATAATTTACATGTCTGATATATTGCAGTTGAAACACTACAAGGTTATGTGGTGCAATGGTCGTAAATTTCTCATCAAACAGTTGGATGAAACAAGAAAAACTTATGATAGTGGGATAGCTGCAGTATTCCAAGTCACTAATGTTTCCTCTAGAGTGACATACGTCCTCAAGAATCTAAAAATAAATACTATGGGTTTTTCAATGATATAATTGAGTGGGACTTTAATTCCTTCAAATTATTTTTGTTCGATGTCCAATGGTATAGGTTATGAATGCATGAACATGATGAGGAAAGAACCATTATTCAAAATGCCAACGAATTTCCTATGATTAAAACAACAGTTTTTGAAAAAGCAAATGACCACTATGTTTTCCAAGTCAATGTGAACAATTATTTTACTCAAAGGTTCCAGGTAAGAGGGATTGGTCATTTGTTGTTAGATATGATCCAAGAGGAAGGAAGTAAAGTATATTGTAGATGAAGAAGATGGTATTGAAGAAGAAGATGATGTAGAGCTAGAGCAGGAAGAATATGGGTCGACAAATGAAGACGATGGAGAAGATGAACCAGGCATAGGAGACAATGCACCCGTTCTTGATGATGATATCGATGAAGATATGCTCGAAAATGACATTGATGATGATGATGATGATATCCTCAATACTTTCAACATTGTTTCTGAACTAGAAGTTGATACAGATGTTGAGTTGGATGATCAAGAAGAATATACAGAAGAAGGATGATACAAATGTTGCATTGGTCGATGAGGTACGTAACTATATATTTTAATTTATATTCATTATTCTCTTTAAATAATTTTTTATGTGGGTTAATTACATGTTTTAAGTTTTATTTCATTATTTTTTTGGTAGCTTCTATGCATGATTACTATGTTTATTTTTTTTGTTTTCTATTTTATATATTGGGTATTGGGGAATTGAGAGCGATGTGAGGGGGGGGGAAGGGGCCATATGAGATTCCACCTTCATGCGGTTGGCATTGTTTAGTAGAGAATAAATTATTCTTGAAACCAAGAGAAGTTCATTCATTCATCTTTATACTCAAAGATCACTCACAGACCCACTCTATATATCATCTCATATCGTCCTCATTTCATTTTAATTTTCTCGATCGAATTTTGAAGGAAACAACTATTAAAAGACATTGTACTTGGGATAGAGTACATGATGGGAAACAATGACTTGCGAATGGGGCCAACGTTGAATTTTTTTCAAAATGTTTCTGTATGCACCGAAAATTGACATGGGTACTCTGTTCACATTTGACATGTACCGAAGTTTCACATGGATAGTTTGTTCCATGTCAAATTTCAAGATAGTTCCTACAACAATTCTATAGAAGGGACTGACAAACATTGACAATGAGACGTGCATGATGAACATTGATGCAAATGTGAATGATCTCAAATATTATGTGGGGACATCATACATCCTTGAGTCTTGAACCCCTCCCATACTGTCGAGGAATGTGTCTAGTCTAACCATGTCAAATTTTGACGCATACAAGAACATATTGAAGAAATTTCAACGTTGGCCCCATTCACTGCTCACTATGTGGGGTCAGTGCATGAAATTTGTGGTGGGAGAATTGGAAGTTCCATGAAATTTCAAGAGAGTTCCAACAAATATTATACATATGGAAATGATGAATGATGACAATGAGACATCCATTATGAACGTTGATGCAAACATGGATGATCTCAAAGATTATATGGGGACATCAAACATCCTTGAGTCTTGAAACCCTTCCATACCATCATGGTATGTTTCTAGTGTAATCATGTCAAATTTCGACGCATAGATGTACAGTTTGAAGAAATTTCAATGTTGGCCCCATTCATTGCTCACTATGCAAGGTCTATGCAAGATGACATTGGTGATGGGTGTATTGGAAATGCCATGACATTTCAAGAGAGTTCTGACAAATATTATATATGGAAATAACAAATGATGACAATGAGACATCCATTATATTGAACGTTGATGCAAACATGGACAACCTCAAATATTATGTGAGGGCATCAAACATCCTTAAGTCTTGAAACCCTCCCATACCATCAAGGAAAATATCTAGTCTAACCATGTCAAATTTCAATGCATACAGAAACAGATTGAAAAAATTCCAACGTTGGCCCCATTCATTGCTCATTGTGGAGGTTCGGTGGAAGAAATTTGTGATGGGTGTATTGGAATTTCCATGTCAAACTTCAAGATAGTTCTGACAACGATTCTATAGAAGGGAATGATGAATGATGAAAATGAGAGGTGGAACATGATGAATGTTGATGCAAATGTGGACTATCTCAAATATTATGTGGGGACATCATACATCCTTGAGTCTTGAAACCCTCCCATACCGTTAGGGCATGTGTCTAGTCTAACCATGTCAAATTGCAATGCATACAGGCACATATTGAATAAATTTCAACATTGGTCCCATTCACTGCTCACTATGCGCGGTCGGTGCATGACATTTGTGGTGGGTGAATTGGAAGTTCCATGACATTTCAAGAGAGTTCCAACAAAGATTCTACAAATGGAAACAATGAATGATGACAATGAGACACCCATTATGAACATTGTTGCAAACATGGACAATATCAAATATTATGTGGGGGCATACAACATCCTTGAGTCTTGAAACCATCCCATACCGTCAAGGCATGTGTCTAGTCTAACCATGTCGAATTTCGACGCATATATATTGCACAATTTGAATAAATTTCAACGTTGGCCCCATTCACTGCTCACTGTGCGAGGTCAATGCAAGATGACATTTGTGATGGGTGTATTGGAAGTGCCATGACATTTCAAGAGAGTTCCGAAAAATATTTTATAGATGGAAATGATGAATGATGACAATGGGACATACATTATATTGAACTTTGATACAAACATGGATGATCTCAAATATTATGTAGGGACATCAAACATCCTTAAGTATCGAAACTCTCCCATACCTTCAAGGCAACTATCTAGTCTAACCATGTCAAATTTCAATGGATACAGGCACAGATTGAAAAAATTTAAATGTTGGCCCCATTCACTGCTCACTGTGCAAGGTCGGTGGAAGAAATTTGTGATGGGTGTATTTGAAGTTCCATGTCAAATTTCAAGATAATTTCTACAACAGTTCTATAGAAAGGAATGACAAACATTGGCAATGAGATGTGCATGATGAAATTTGATGCAAATTTGGATGATCTCAAATATTATGTGGGGACATCATACATCCTTGAGTCTTGAAACCCTCCCATACTGTCAAGGCATGTGTCTAGTCTGACAATGTTAAATTTTGACACATACAAGAACATATTGAAGAAATTTCAACGTTGGCCCCATTCACTGCTCACTATGTGGGGTCGATGCATGACATTTGTGGTGGGTGAATTGGAAGTTCCATGACATTTCAAGAGAGTTCCAAC
>SNQJ01S0006262.1:116219-158643 GCA_010110895.2 Picea sitchensis | reverse complement strand
GTGATCCACCTCACCAATTGCAATGATGGAATTTTCATGCATGTCAATTACTCAAACTGAATCTGATGTAAATTCAACCTTTTTACCTTTCTAAGCGATCTGATAAACTGAGAGTAGATTCATAGAAATCTTTGGAACATGTAGAACATTCTCAAAACTACCATTGTGGATTTCCACTCTCCCTTCTCCTTCTACTGCTACTGGAGTATCATCTCCCATGATAATAGGGGGTCTTGAGCATGGACTCAATGAAGATAAAACTTCATCTTTCACTGCCATATGATGGGATGCACCATAATCTATAATCCATGAATCAGATGAGGAATTAATTGCAACCAAAGCATGATGATTACCTTTCTTAAGAGTCGTATCTTCTTCCTTCTACTTCTTGACTCCCTCTGGAATGAAGTTTCCAAGGTTGTCCTGCTGAAGTGCATGTGCCATAAGATCGATCTGTTTCTTCATGCATGTGGATTCTTCATGATTCGGTTTATTGCAGTAAGTGCACTGCTTTCCTTTCTTCTTCTTCTTGGACTCTGAAGTGTCTTTGGAACCTGAAGAATGATTAAAGGGTTTGGAATATCCCTCCTTCCCATTCTGTTTGGATGAAATTTTTCCATCATGCATGGTGAGTGCATGTGCTTTGGGATCTTTCATGAGGCCCATATGTATGAGTTTTGTCTTCTCTTGTGTAAGAGATTCAATGAACAGAGCCAATGTAGGCATTTTCCAATTTGTTCCAAAAAGACATCTACCAGAATGGAAATTGGAGACATATATAGTGTATTCTGGTCCTATCTTAGCCAAGATTGATAGAATAAGTTGTTTCTCTTGTGTAGACTTGTCAATACCACATTCACCCAAACTCAAAATCAAATATTTAAATTTAGTAAATAAATCTTGTATATTATCAAAACTTTTATGGTCTAAGGTATTTAACTCTACCTCAAACATATGACCTCACATCTCATCCTGATTTCCAAAGAGTCCTTCCATGGTGGTCCAGATCTCATTTGGAGTCTTGCATGTAGCAACATGAAACCATAAATCAGTGGAGATTAACTCAAGAAGTAGTCTTATGGCATCATCCTTATGATTCGCCCATCTCATCTTCTCAATCATTGATGTAGGTTTTGTTTCTGTCGTCATCGTCAAATTATACAGTCCTTTTCTTTTGAGTTGGAATGTCGCCTTGGGATTCCAATCAAAATAATTATATGGTGTGAGGATTACCACCAATTTTGACTATATAATAGTTTTCATATCCATCTCTCCCACTATTACTAAGAACCCCTAAAAAATTACTCATAATCTGCAAGTGAAAAATTAAGAAATTAAGAATTTGTATCAGTTTCAGGAGATGATCTTGCGGCTTATTTTCTGAGCCAACGGTGATGAATCTCGCCAAACGGTTTAAAACCCACTTCCAAAATGGGCCAATTTACTTTTAACATGGGTCGTTTCCTCAAAAACGTAATATTTTGGGAGCAATCACTGATGAAAGGTACGGCCATGGATTCGTATCAGTTTCAGGAGGCTATCGTGTGGCTCATTTTCTGAGCAAATGGTGAAGAATCTCACCAAACGGTTGGAAACCCACTTCCGAAATGGGCCGATTTACTTTCATTGCGAGTTTTTTCCAAAACATAATATGTTGAGAGGAATGAATGTAGAAAGGTACAATCACATATTTAGCTCGCCAAAACTCCGATTTCCCTTATTCTTTGGCTTGTCTGGCTTGCTCCAAGTAGGATAGCTCTAATACCATGTCAGTGGTTCATGGAAACCTACACAAGAGATCTAGCTAAAGAAAGTAAAAACAAAGCTTATCAAGAAAGGAAGAGAGATTCAATATGGAAGAATGAGAAAATATATTCACACTACTCCAATGAGTTGATGATTGATACATAGATCATGATCAATATGATACAATGAATGAGTGGAACACACTCATATATAGGGAAAAGCATTCCATAATTAAGAAAATCAATCAAGTATTTATCTTTCCTTAGGAATGCATGCATGCATAATATTGATGGTAAAAATAGAAAGTCTAAAATAGAACTAGTCAGTTAACTCCCACTGAACTAGTGTGTCGAAAATAGAAATGTCTCCAACAGGAACCGCTCGGTCAGCTCACGTTTTTAAGGAAATTGATTACAGGTGTGTCTTTTTTTTCCATTCGTGACTCTGCTCTGGTTATAAAATTATTAGTGGCTCAGGTGTATTGGTTTTTGTTTTCCATTCATGACTCTTCTCTAGTTATGAAATTATTAATGGCTCAGGTGTATTGGTTTTTGTTTTCCTTAAGTGTTGCAACTGTGTAAAATGGTGTTCTTGAAATGAATGGTTCTTCCTGCAATAACATTGAATTTGTGGAAGTTATTGGTCATCCTGGGTGGTATCTCTTTGTTATCCTTGCTGGTTTAAGTGGAGGGTTTTTGTTTGGTCTTGGGTGGATATCTATCTTCACACACTGTCAATAAATCTAGTCTTTGGCTTTCATGGGTTTAATGGTTGAAGGCTTTCTGTGTCATTATGTTTTGTTCACTTCAGCATTGATTGATTTCACCACTAAGGGTCACGAAACGGGTTTTCTTGTTCTTACTTTGACCTGTCATCACCTCTTTGTTGTGGTTGTTTGATCAAAGAGCACGAGGGTTATACCTTGTGTGCATTAAATAACATTTTCCATGCCGAACTAGAGCCCTACCCTTCAGTTATGGCCCCCTGTCATGGATTTGTACTCGTCCATGAATTATTCATGGTTGTTCCTGGGTATACACCGTGGCCTCAGAGTTTTCACCATTACGAGTGTCTATTCTCTCCCTATGTTGGCTATGGAACAAACCTTAGCCCTCCAGTCTGAAGATTGATGGAGAAGGTCAACCTAGCTTGTTGGGTTTACGACTTGGTTATTGTTGGATGGTTGTATAATTGTCGACTAATTTGAGCACAAGCTCACCCAGTTGGTCGTGTGACAGTCATGTTCGTTGGTATATAGTCATTGACTATGTTATAAAAGTAGTAAACCCTACATTGCCAATTGCACTTTCAAAGTACATAGTCACTCTCCTTATGTTAATAACTCAGTATTTTTAATGGAGAGGACCTCTGCCCCGATTCGAATTGATGCGTGGGTATGCATAGTTGCCACAACTTATTAGGTTGATTGATTTTTTACGACAATGGAAAATTGTTTGGTTGATACACAGTCACTGGTATTTTCACTAATGATTATTTGGATGATTAGTTGGCATTGGTTACAAATGTTTGAGGTTTCTCATGCATGTCACGTTGTGTTTATGGTGTTTTTGCAAAATGAAATAATGGTCATGGTAACTGTGGTTTTCTTTGGGGCCGAATGATTATTCAACTGGATGACTATAGAAAATATATCCATTGCATCCCTATGTTTCTTTGATTGTATAAGCCTGATTTTGCATAGCATAGTCTATTATGGTGTGACTAAATAGAATCAATATTGTATTAAATTGATGGCTCAACACGATGGATTGAGTTATTGTCGTGACTGTGTGTTTGTTGTGTTAAGTGGAAGTGTTGCATCTTGGTGTTTTGTTAGTTGTGCATTGTGTATAACATAGATGGTTTGGGTTTTCACACTCAGGGATACCCACGGGGATTTAAGCATGTTTTATTGCAGCCCGATCATTGTTGAGACAGGCTTGTTGTTGATACCTCGTCCGTTGGATAGGTGGCCCATCATTTTACAGTCCCATTAGATTGGGCCTCCACAGTGATGGAGTTACACTTGCATGATTGAATTATTCGGCACATATCTTGTGTTGGAATGGTGGTTCTTGTTTGTTTAATTGTCAATTCAGGTTTTGGCAATTTGATCTTGATTATTGGGTGACTGCCTATATATATTTAATGAATATCATTGCATTTAAAATGACAGACCTGATTGCAATGATATTGTGAGTTCGTTGTTAAGTTTGGAAGCATGAACTTGAGTATACTTGTTGATTGAAGTAATGTATGGGTAGTGGTTGACATGATGGAATGGTTACTGTTTGGAAATTGTTATAAGAAGCAAAGAAAGGCGCAAAATCCTCTTTGCATATTGTGTGAAATTCATATTGTCTTGTGATGGCATTGTATTGGATATTTGATTATGAACAGAGAACTAGTTAGATACAAAAAAAATGTTATTTGGTCAAAATGATTGACGGTTGATGCATCTCTCTTCACAGAATGTTTTATGGATCACTTAATTAATTTCATGAACAGTGATCGTCTTTCTCCCCTTCCATGATTTCATTTTCTACTAATTACAAATCCCATCAGCTTCCCATTCCATTTTGTTCACTCCATGTTCTGAGATTGATTATAGTCAAGAGAATTTTGGTGTTAATGCAGTTGAAAGTGGCAGTGTCTTGTGTGGATTACAGAGATGTTTTATTGGTTTAATTTTCGGTTGATTTTTGTTTTCATTGAGAAATGAACATGGTTTTTCCCCCTCATTATATCATATTTTTCTTCAATACAAACCCCTCACATATCCCAGAACCCTTTTTCACCCCCTGCTCATTTATTGACGGTAAAACAAATTGTATGGATTAGATTGCATGAGTCTGGTACATTGTTGAGCCAAATCTATTTCATATTTTTAGGAGTTGTCATGTATGGTTATTTAAAAGACTATTTTCTAATCGATCATGCATGCAGGATGAGTTTTTCAGTTGAGGTAGCCATGGCCGAGGAAACAGAGGTAGAGGTAATTGGAACCGAGGCCCATAGAAGGCCCAATTTCTCCATACATTTTGACGTTGATTCACAAGATCTTGGCCAATTGTTTCATGATGGATTCTTCAATTGGATTGGGAAGGGAATAGTCCAACCTAGGCCTAAAATTCCTCCTTTCCAAGGCCCGCAAGCCCCCAGTATCCCTGTACCTCCTCATGTCTCATTACAACTCGAGGTCCCTGAAAATGATGGATGGAAGGAGATTGTCCACCCGACAGTCTCCCAACATCCTGGCTGGCCCAAATTGTCCTTGCATGCTCCTCCACCTATTAACCCCATTGCCCAAGCTACCCCTGACCACTCGTCAGTGCAATCCTCTCATGCCATAAATATATTGAAAACCGAGGCCCACCATGCCATTGATAAAGGAGAATCCTTTGCTTCCCCTTCCTCACCCTCCAATGGCTCTGAAAAATCTAGGTCTTCCCAGATGCATTTGAGGGACAATTGTTCCCACGTGATCAGCGAGATTAGGCCTAAAGGCTCTGCATAGCAAAAGGAAGATTCAGGAAAATCAAGAGGTGACAACAGCAATCAAGGAATGGTTGAATCGCAGACCAGGAAATATGGCTTTTGAGTTTTTATTTTATCTATTGTTTTATGACAGTTGACTTCAGGGATCTTTGGACAACATGTTTTATTTTGGATATATCAGTATTATTTTTTAAATAATTTCAAATTTCATGAGCTAAAATTTCCAAAAGTAAATATGTTGATGGGAGACACAAGGAGGTGTGCTTTGCTTAACTAATGGTTATTTTATGATTGTTATGATTGTCATGAACTAAAGGGAGTCACAAGGGGTCCCACCCACTAGTTATTATTTATTTATGACCCTTATTATAATTGTTACTTTTCCCCCTATCTAAAGTTAGTTGAGTCTTTTAATTAACTTAACTAATGAGTTGGTTCAACTACTCCAACCAATTCTAATTTGTTAAAAGAAAAAGGAAAGGGAGGAACAAGAGGAGGATAGAAGTTGAAACATACTGAGGTTTTCTCTTTGAGTTTATGTTGAGATAGTTCAGTTTTCATTCATTCATTTATTCATCACAAGCCTAATTATCTTTTATGATAGCAGGGTCTTATTGTAGACATCAATATTTAGGGTTGAATCATGTCATTCAGACACTTTTTTTTCAGAGGTGTTGATCTATCTTTGATAGTCTGTGTAGACTTGTTTGTTTTTGAATTAGATTTCATGATTGACAAAGGCTATTATGCAAAGTCGAGTGGGTAGAAATATGTGGCAAGCTGATCCATATTTTATAGTTCAGTTTTGGTTTTATGTCAGAGGTCCTTTTCTATGTTCCATCAGGGATGTCTAAGTTTGAATTTGGTCCAAAATTTCTGCATGATATTTTGTAAAGAAAATGACTCTTTGGTGAATTTGAATGAAATAAAGGATTGTTTTATGTCTCATCTGACTTGATTATCATCTGGGTGATTTTTCTTCTATCTTTACATTTATTTCAGCAATTGATATGTTCATAAAATTACATTAAAAGTGAATTTCCAGCAAGCCTTTTGTTGATAAAATACTAGCCTAAGCACTTGTAATTAATACTTGAGAGTTAGGATGTTATTTTTGTTGGCTATAAACATAGGGTGATATTCCCGTCTATTTTGATTTATCCAAGCAGAATCTGAAAATGCTTGAGTAACATCATTCCATATATTTTCCTCAACAATGTGCATGCCAATTTGTCATGCACAACAGCCACAGATTCTATGCATGCCAAATTGACATGCACATTAGCCACATCTTGTGTGCATGCCAAATTTGCACAGAAGCCACAGGGTTGTTGTGCATGGCAATTTGGCATGCACAACAACCATGTGGTTATTGTGCATTCCAAATTGGCATGCACAACAACCATGCGGTTATTGTGCATGCTAAATTGGCATGCACAATAACAATGTGGTTATTGTGCACACCAATTTGGCATGCACAACATCCATGTGGTTGTTGTGCATGCCAAATTTGCATGCACAAAAACCACTATGGTTGTTTTTCATTCCAATTTGGCATGCACAACAACAACAACTTCCATGCATGCCAAATTCGCTCCAATTACATTTTATTCAAAACTTTTTTTTTATGTTTTGTTTTTGTCGATTGTGTAGCCTCCGAGATCAAAACATTTTTATGATTGTGGAAAATGTGTTCTTGGATTTGATCATCATTGTGTTTGGTTGGGAACATACATTGGTGAAGGGAACCATCACAAGTTCTGGTAGGTGTTTCTAGTCTTATAATGATCTTGTTTCTCTAATTTTAATTGAAATCCAATTTCTTATGCTTCCTCATAGTTAAGATATAAGTTAAGAGTTGCATATGTAAGAAATTTAGAAGCTAGTCTATGGAAAAACATCGATATACATTTTTTCTTCTTCATTTAAACAACTGTCAAGTTTTATAACCTTCATTCAATTGGAAAGAGAAAGAAGTACTTTTTATCTTTTATAACACTCGTTAGCATAGAGGATCCCATATATTTAGTATCCAATTGTGATTTATGGGTAGTGCCAAAAGCTATGTAGCCTTTTACAAATTCCCTTGAGATACCACTAAAATATTACTAGAAATTCAAGGATGTTGATTTATAACTCTTATTTTGGTTGGGTTACTATTGCTAGTTGTTATCACTTGTCCATTTGACCTATTTTGGTATTTAATGGAAATTAATATAAATTTTAATTTCTATCTCTGGGATTTCTAGGTAGAGTAATAGATGGGATGAGACTTTGATTTTTAATTGAATCTTATGAATCACTTTTTGGACATATTTTACTTTGTGCTTTTCTATAACTCAAAAGAAGACAAAAGAGAGAGACTTAGGGTTGTAGTTTTGGAAGATGAATTTTAAAATTTCCCCTAATATTTCATTTAAGAAGTATGATTATTCAAAAGAGATAGCAGAGGCATGGGAATAAAGAAGAGATATAAAATATCTATACATTATTGACATCTTAGATTGTTGAATGGCCTACTAAATCTAGCTAGTTAGCTAGAGATAAATTCCAGAATCTGGTTGTCTTACTATTGGCACAGGGGCAAACCCGGGGTTCAATGCTACAACAGCACACCAACAAAACCCTAACTATTGACCCTTTCGGCAACACCTGTGAAGCAGATGAATTCTCACCCAAGGTAAAGGTATGGGTGGTTGAAGGACTCAGATGTCTACAACCTTAGTTGGGACACGGATCTATGACTGTAACACCTTAATAGAGCACTTAGCAATTATCATTCATTAATATTCAGTCTTAGTTTATAGCACAGATAAACCCTAATAAAAGATCTGTGCATTATTCACATAGATTCAATAGAATCAAGCACTAAGAATACTAGCATAGATTAGATCTAACATTCATTCACATTATTTAGCACTAACCTACCATATCAGATCCTTCTAAGAATATATTAGAGTACTAAGCATTCAATCACATAGATAAGAGAATAACCATAAATAACATAACAATCACAACACAGGATATACGTGGTTCACACCCTCCCTGGGGCTACGTCCACCAACTCTTCATCTTCTTTATTAGCTTCTTTCAATATTCTTACATGCACATAACCTCAAAACCAATTCCGCAGAGGACAGGAGATCTGCACACCTCACTAGATCCTCCTTCCCTGAGTTAGATCCAAGCACAGAGCCTTACACAGTCTGTGCACAAATCACTACAGATGACTTTCACTTAGCTCTCCAAGTCTCAACATACAATATGCACAAAGCCTCTTACAATCGTTTTCACTTAGCATAGCACTCCTTCTCTGCCCTCTTCTTACATCACCTAGACTTCTATTTATACATAAAATAAAGGGACCTAAGCATGGGTAAACCCATGGGTCGACATCCCCATACCCGTTACATAAGCCCAAAACCCTAAAATACCTAAAAAGGGGCTGAGATCCTGAAATCTCTACTTTGACTTGCGCTCTGCCTTTGACCAGCCTGTCGAAGTCCCAAAATGGTCAAAATGACCAAAGGTCTCCAAAACTTGGTCAAGGGCCAACAGGCCCCCACCACTCACCTATGAATCATCCTAAGTCACTCTGCTCTGGGTAATTCTTCCTCAAAATCCTTGATCTTGGCTCGAGCTACTTCAACCTATTGTTGTGCCAAGGTCTCATGCTCGGCAAACTCTTGGATAACTAATTCATTGACAGGTCCCTCTAAGCATTTTTTAGTTGCAGTGATGACTTTCTCCAGTTCTTCTCCTCATCCTTTAATCTTTGAAAAAAGTTGGCAAGCCTCATCTTGTATTGGTTGGAGCCTTTGATTCACTTCCATGAATCTGCTCTGAATGGTGTGGACGTGTTGTTGAGCAGTGCGTTGTTCTTGGGATCGCTTCATCCTCTCAATGGATGACAGGGGTTTCAAGTGCTCCTGTATTGTTTTTGCTTTTTGCTTTGCTTCCTGGAGCTGTGACTCCAGTGCCTTCAATTCAGGATCCTCAGTAAGTCACTCATAAGTCTGGGCACTGCGATCACTTAGTTGTTTACATTCCATGGTGAGGGCCTTGATTCTTTCAACTGCGCTTCGAGCAATTGCTTCTTGTTGATATCGCACATCCTGTGGAGTGTTGGGCACTATTTGTAGCTCCAGATCTGTGATTCTATGATGAATCTATTGGATGGCTTCCACGATTTGTGTTACTTGATGCTCTACTGGTTCTTCCTCCTTCTGCTCCAAGCCCGTCATAGAGTGAAGTGCTCTATTGACTACTTCTTTACTCCAACCTTCTTCGCGAGCAGCTTTTCTTTCTCCCGTTGGATCTATGCTCTCTCTTCTTCGAACTTCACTTGAAGGGCTTCCTTATCCTATTGCGTAATCCTCTGTTTCTCTATAACTTCCTCATGTGCTTGCTTTAAGGCCAAAAACAGGGGCAATTCCATGTCTCCGCCTCACGGAATAAGTAGGCAACTAGGTAACAGATCTCGCCAACGGGTAAGAAGCCTTCATTAATGCAGTTATGTCCGTTATGGCATGGTCCCAATGGTCTGATGGTGAGCGTTCGGTCCATAACTACTATTCTACCCATTCGAACGTGTCGGGATAATGGTCATAATGCTTCCAATGGTCATATTGCTTTGCCATGCTATGTTGTACTGATCTCCCAGCGAAGTTCAAATTCTTGAATCCTTCCTTCTGTGAAGTTATTTCTGGTGTTGTTTGTAATTTTTCTAACTTGGCTTTCTTCTTGTTGAGATTTCTAGCCTTCTTTCTGGTGATTTGCATCTTAGTATTCATTTTTCCATTCTAATTCTTATCTTCTCTTGTCATAGTAACTTCGCGTTGTTGATGGTTTTTACTAGGGTTCAAGGGAAACACTTCTTCTATGTCTGTTGTAGGGGGTCTACTCTCCTGTACAGACAGGTGTCTCAAGTCTTCCTATGTTCTTTCAACTTTGACATCCAGATGTCTGGTCCTCAGTAGCTTCGACTCGTCTTCTTGTTCTTTCAATAAGTGCATGATTCTCTTGGTCATGAAGTCTCTTAGGTCTTGTTTTTTCTGTTCAAGGTATTCTTCTTCCTTTCTTCGGGTCTGATCCTCCTCGTTCTAGGTTTTTCCTAGTAACATAGAAAATGGAGCGTTTCTCTCAATAAATTTAACAACCTTGAAATCTTCCTCTGTCGAAGTTCCATGAGCACTCATAGATATCTGGGTAAGTCTTCCACATAGGGTTATCAACTTTCCTCTAAATAATCATATTCCTCCCAATCAAGGAATCATAGTAGGCTTCCCTAAAATTTCCCAAGTTCTTTCTATCATGATATTCACATGTGTTTCCTCATCCAAAACGCAGTCAATGTCGAAGTCTCCTATTCTTGTTTCTATGCATTCTTTTTCTTTGAAGATATCTGGTAAGTTGATGTTTCTGTGATCATTCAGGGTTTCTTTCATTTGCAATAGTACAATCTCTGATTCTTTCTGGGGTTCTTCCATGGTCTTAGTTTCTTGACCTTCCTTAGGTTTTTCTTGTCTCATATTCATTCTTTCAACCTTAGCAATCATTCTAGGGCAATCCAAAATTTCATGATTCGTAGCTTTACAACAAAGACAACTGGCTCTTCTACCAGGGCATTCCTTAGCAAGATGTCTCGGTCTTCTACAACTGTAAAAAATATTTAATCCACTCGTTCTCTTAAATGATCCCCAACCTTTCCTATACTATGCACTAGAATCATGGTAGCTAATCTGCAAAATATTCTTTCTAGGATCTTGCATCCATTTGTTAGTCCAAACATTCTTTCTATGCATAGGAATAACATATCGTTTACTATTCTTATTAGATCTACTCATATCAAATCTTCTTTCTTCTATTTGTGCCCTACTTTTCACGCTAGGACAAAATTTATCAAGCATACCTAGATCTATACTTTTGAAACAAAAATTTCCACTTATCTTACCTATTTAAAAACTTTTTACTATTCTTACCTTTATCAGAGCACAAAGCTTTCAGATCTTAGCTCTTTAACCAAAACTTCTTTTATCAGAGCATAGAGCTTTCAGGTCTTACCTCTTTTCTTTAGATCTGACTCTTGTTCTTGGCACAGAGCTTCAGGGGTCAAGTAGAATATTGTGTACTAGGGCAACAAATCTACGCACGGGGATTTATCTTTTCTTTAGTTCCCAGCAATCATAGTTCCAGGTCATATCTTCTCACAAAGATTCTTCTTCCTTAGTTCCCAACAATCACAGTTTCAGGTCCCGGCAATGGAACCATTTGTTGGCACAGGGGCAGACCTAGGGTTCAACGCTACAACAGTGCACCAACAAAACCCTAACTACCAACCCTTTCGACAACACCTGCAAAACAGATGAACTCTAACCCGAGGTAGAGGCAAGGGTGGTTGCAGGACTCAGATGTTTGCAACCTTAGCTGGGGCATAGATCTATGACTGTAACACCTTAACAGAGCACTTAGCAATTATAATTCATCAATATTCAGTCTTAGTTTACAGCGCAGCTAACCCCTAATAAAAGATCTGTGCATTATTCACATAGATTCAATAGACTCAATCACTAGGCATACCAACATAGATTAGATCTAGCATTCATTCACATTATTTAGCACTAAGCTACCATATAAAATCCTTTTAAGCATATATTAGAGTACTAAGCATTCAATCACACAGATAAGAGAATAACCATAAAGCACATAACAATCACAACACATGATATACGTGGTTCACCCCCTCCCTAGGGCTACGTCCACCAACTCTTCGTATTCTTTATTAGCTTCATTCAATCTTCTTACATGCAAACAACCTCAAAACCAACTCCGCAGAGGACAAGAGATTTGTGCACCTCGATAGATCCTCCTTCCCTGAGTTAGATCCAAGCACAGAGCCTTACACAGTCTACGCACAAAGCTCTATAGATGACTTGCACTTAGCATTGCAAGTCTCAACATACAATATGCACAAAGTACCTTACAATAATTTGAACTTAACATAGCACTCCTTCTCTGCCCTCTTCTTACATCACCTAGACTTCTATTTATACATTACAAAAAGGGGCCTAAGCATGGGTAAACCCATGGGCCGACATCCCCATACTGGTTACATAAGCCCAAAACCCAAAAATCCCTAAAAGGGGTCGAGATCCCGCGATCTCCTCTTCGACTTGCACTCTTCCTTCGACCAGCCTGTCAAAGTCCCAAAATGGTCAAAATGACGAAAGGTCTCCAAAACTCAAAAGGAGACAAAAGAGAGAGACTTAGGGCTGCGGTTTTGGAAGATGAATTTTAAAGTTTCCCTTAATATTTCATTTGAGAAGTATGATTATTCAAAGGAGATAGTAGATGCATGGGAATAAAGAAGAGATATAAAATCTCTATACATTATTGACATCTTAGATTGTTGAATGGTCTGCTAAAGCTAGCTAGTTAGCTAGAGATAAATTTCGGAATCTGGTTGTCTTGCATTATCTTTTGTATCTCATTTTTTCTTGGAATAACATGTTATTTTTGCTCTATTACCAATAGATGATAAGTTTGTTTCTATTTAGTTGGGTGTTTATGTTTTATTTCTCTACTATATTTGTTGTTAAATAGGTGGGAAAGAGTTGAAAATACTTGTTAGTTTTGGGAATATATTGTAGAGAAATACATATACTTTGTAGTACCTTTTTAGGATTTTTTTATTCATTTTTTATCCTTGTAACTTAGATTTAGTCATTCTCTTTCACTTTGGGGTTGGTTCTTTTATTCACTTTGACATTAGTTCTCAACCTTGGTCTTGGTTCATTTCTAGGTTGTGGATATTTCTGGCTTTAGGCCTTGGATTTATTTATCTTTTGCACAATTGGTGAGAACAATTGTAAGTTAGCACATCCATGTCACCAGTGAAATACTTTGAAATTTTAGAGGACTTTGGAAGTTGGAATGGAGAACCTTTTCCTAATTCGTACAAGACCTACAGTAAGGGTTTGAAGGTTTTTTTTATCGATGTCTCTCATTTTTTATTCCCTTTGGGTACATCCCTACTTTTGTATCATTGCTTAGTCAACTTGGTGGTTAGGGAGGACCAAGGTTACCATTTATCACAGGTTTCAATGAGACAGTTATTTCTATTTATGATGATGTTCCCACAAGCATCATATCTTGGCCTCAAACTCTCATATTTGCAACAAAATCTATGAGAGATTTTTCGTGAGCATAGTCAAAACTAATAATGTGGAGCTATATTATCTCAAGTAGTCAACACTCCTACATGTTTATAATTTAAGACACAATCTCTTGGTGTAAGTATAGGTAAGCTAAAATGATAATTTCCTTGCTACTTGTAGTATTTCCAATACAAATTTGCACACAATGCATGCAAGAAATGTACACCTAGATATCTCAATGTTCTCTTGAAGATGTATATTGCAAGGTGAAGACATATACCTTAGGAAATACTTCATTCATCATTAAAACACCAACCAAGTCCTTATAAATCTTATTGTTTGCTTAAAATTTACATTATGGGCTAAAAAATGGTATATTGAAAAATGCACTCTCCTAGAAGTAAAATGCACTCCCTATCCTTCAAAATCACCCAAATTGAGTTTTGAAACTTGCTAAGTTTCTTGTTGTACATGATATTCCTACATCTCAAGTTGCAAATTTATGTTGAGTGCAAATCCAACTAGAATTCCCTCCAAAAATGCATGTAGGACCTTCGATATTACTTGTTGGGTGCAAATTAAATTTATAGGATCAAAGTACATCATTCAGTGACCAGTCTATAAAAAAATTGTTTTGGCAAGTTTGTAGTGTGCATTAAGACATATGGTGTGCATTTTTAAGCATTCAATAGGGTACATCATATAAAATACTACACCCCTCTTGTATCATCTTACATCAAGAGTGCATTTGGAATGATATATCATAAAAAGGAAAAAATTATCAATTTCCCTCAATTTTAGTGCATCTTAAGCATTCTAGGCTAGAATAGGCATGTTTAATTCATTCTTATTCAATTTTCTGTCAAATTTAGCATGATTAGCCTGTTGTTGTTTTTTTATTTTCATAAATAAAGAGAATGAAACTATACTACTTTCTCTATTTCCATGCACTATGAAGCATAAAAATACCAAAGAATACTGAAAATTAGAACTTTAAATTGCATTTACAGTCATAAAAATAGTCTAAACAGCTAGTTGTTTTTATCATCTTTCTGCATTAAAACCATATATTTAATTTTATTATTAAAACAACCATTGAGAGGGTCTACTGATATTATAATGGCCTTATTATAAATAAAAACACACAACTAATCTAAGGAATTCAATTAGTTTTTCCTTTGTTTGGAAATAATCCACTTTGGAAGGGGGTGTTCAAGTTCCAGCTCCATTTTACGCACACATATCTATGTAGATCCACCTTTCAAAGGATTCAGTTCAGATAGGATGCACTATTTTTGGTAGCTATTTTAAGATTATGGTGGGAAATTGATTTTGGAATACTTTCTCACCTTGAAGACTTACAACACCCAATTTGGAGGAGGACTAGGAAGACTTACTTGCATGATTGGTGGGTTTTATTTATGACTCATCATTTGGAGAGCCTTTGGAGTATATACATTTCACCTTAGAACTCATGTCAAGGCAAGGCATGGCTTGTCAAGGCAAGGCAAGACATGTCAAGGCAAGGCATGGCTTGTCAAGTCAAGGCATGGCAAGGCTAGGAATGGCATGTCAAGGGAAGGCAAGGCATGGCATGTCAAGGAAAGGCATGTCAATGCAAGGCAGGGCATGTCAAGGCAAAGCATTTCAATGCAAGGCATGGCATGTCAAAGCAAGGCATGTCAATGCAATACAAGGTATGTCAAGGGAAGGAATGTTAATTCAAGGCAAGGCATGTCAGGGAAAGGCATGGAAAGGCAAGGAATGTAAAGGAAAGGCATGGCATGTCAAGGAAAGACATGTCAAGGAAAGGCAAGGCTTGTTAAGGAAAGGCATGGCATGTCAAGGCAAGGCAAGACATGTACTCAAGGCAAGGCATGGCTTGTCAAAGAAAGGAATGGAAAGGCTAGGCATGGCATGTCAAGGCAAGGCATGGAATGTCAAGGCAAGGCAAGGGAAAGCATGGTATGCCAAGGCAAGGAAAGGAAAGGCTAGGAATACTATTTTTTTATGATATTTACTAACGTTTATTAGAATTGTTGAATGTTTTACATCATTGGAATGACATCTTAGTTGTAACTTATTTGATATTTTATTATCGTATGTGCACTTTGGTATGATGTAATATGATTATCGTTTCATTTCATATGTTGTAATATTATATATATAACATATAAATTAATTATTGCATGAAATAAATAATAACTTTTCATTATAAATGTTTGGTTTTGTAGAACAAGGATCTTCCAGAAGATCTGGATCATCCTCAACAAGTAGATCCAGATCATGATGTTTGGTCTGATGCTGAGATGGAAGATGATGCTCATGATGACATAGATACAAATGAAAACAATGCCATTGTCAATGAAGATGACGATGATGACGATCACAATGGTCATGATCATGATGGTGATGATGATGTTGAGGCAGTTGCTGGTAGCATCCAGTGACATTCATGATCATATAGACTGCATCATGGATAATTTTTTATATATTGTTATAATTCATCTTTTCATGGTTACTATCATATGTATCATGTTCACAGCCTCCAGTACCATATTATTGAGTTGTATCATTTTGACATGTTTCAAGTTGACTTATATCGTTTGGACATGACGTATCATATTGACTTGTATCATTTTGTCTTACATAATTTATCATTTTTATTTATATCATTTGTACATGATGTATCATTTTGACTTATGTCGACTATTGGACATGCATCATTTTCAAATGATATTGATCTACTGGAATATATATTTGAATTTCACTTGTTTTAGTTATATATGTTGATGATCTTATCGATATTGACTCATCAATTTTTATATATTGAAAGTGATTGATGATTTTTGGATGCATAATTATTACGTATGATGGTTTTGATTTAATGCTCATGATGGATGTTGTCAAATTCACTTAAATTGTAGATATTTGAGTCACTTGTTTTAATTATAGATGATTATCATGTTATAATAATTATCTTGTTATTTTATATATATTCGATGTTGTAGATTCTATTTTGATGGAGATTTAATAAGTATAATGATGTTGTTAATTTGTATGGATGTTCGTTTCCCTAAAGATATATTTATAAATGTTATCCTATAAAATATTTCAAATGCATACGATTTACTGTATAATCATATAATTTGTTTAAGAGACATGATATATTTAACTAATTAAATTGAAATAAAACATATTAAATTAATAATTGTAAGCAAAACAAGAAGCATTTTTGGAAGTAAGAAAAGAACCAACAATGGAAGACAAATTGGAAGCGAAACCAGAAGAAAAACCAGAACCCAAACCAGAAGAAAAACAGGAAGTAAAACGAGAAGCAAAATGAGAAGCAAAACTAGAATAAAAACTAGATGTAAAACTAGAAGCAAAACTGGAAACCATATTAGAAGAAAAACTAGGAGCCAAACTGATCCGGATTTTATGAGCAGAACGAAATGAATACAGATTATTAACAGGTGCTTAACAAAAATAACAGAGATACAGTAAAACTGGTTTTCTATTAAATAATGAAATAAGCTGAAACTGTAAAATGCAGCGGAAACAAGCTGAAATTTGGCTGTAAAATCTGTTGGGAAGCTTGAGAGCTTGCTAGAATGGTGGCTTATCTCTAAGAAGAAATGTGGCAGCTGCTCATTTTACAGAAGATGATTACAATGAGGCTCTGAAGTGCTTTTACAATAAACGGAATGCCAAAGTCCTAGACATCCAAAACCTAACCCTAGGAGATGAAGCGCCAAAGAGTCATGTGGGCCCGTTTGGGTAAGTTGGTACATCAACTTCCAGAGATTATTAACTTTGCACACGATCTCAGTTTTAGGCATATAATACCTCATTAGAAAGATCTATCAAGGGACTACAACATTTCGACAAAATTTCATGATGAAATTTTACCCTATTTCTTAAAAGCGTCGTTTAGGGCCTCAAAGCGGCTCAGTTCGGGACCAGAAAAGCTGCTAAAAATAGTAAGTGGCCAAAAATGTGAGTTGTTTTGAGCAGTTGGAAAAGGTGGGTGGCCATAGGTATCCATCTGGATCAATCCTCCCTCCTTAGGAAGCAATGGTCTCAAATGCGTTGAGTTCGATAGATGAAATTTCTGGCGAATTTGGCCCGTTGGCTCCACTTGCCTTAGTGGGGTACAGCGACAATTCGATAAGAAATTTTGGATCCTTTGTTGTGTCAGTGCCCTATCTGTCATCCACAATCGATCATTGGCTGCTGTTGTATCGCGATTCGGGGTTGAGCTGTTGGTGTCGGTACGTTACGCTCCGGGTGTCCAATAATGGTGGAAATAAGGTAGTAGATCCGTTGAACAGATTGACCAAAGGAAAGGAGGAATGTGAGCTCAAAAAAATTATCCCCAATGACCTTGGTCGATAGTCTTATGGTCCATCACCGGTGTGAAGCTTCGATGGGGTCACGTAAAGAGGCGTTCTTCACGCAAGTGCAACCAAACTTTGTCATGCACCAGAAACTTATCGGCTTTTAGGTATTTGATCATGGCGTTGTTTGTACTTATCATTGGACTTACGTGGATATCACGAACTTGTTGGCGAATGTCTTTGGATCAGCTCTATGGTAGGGTAGCTTTGTCGACTTCGGTTAAGGCGGGGGCGGAAGTGGAGTTGAGTGACTGCTGAAGTGCAACATCTATGGAGACCGATAGTTGGAATCCCAACCCATGAAGCGTGGCGGTTGAACTATACAGAGACTCGGTTGTGGAAACATCTTTGGACAAGGCTCTCATGCCATGTTCGAGGGTTCTTTGAATTATACATGCGAAGGATTATGCACAATCATTGATTTACAATACTCCCGGTTTAGCCATGCAATGCAAGGGGTGGAAGGTGGATTTGAATTGACTTGGTGTCTAGCGTTGACGAGGCTTGACGAGGAATGTGAAATCGACTATCCCGATAGAGACAATGGTTTGTGGGATTCCAAAGTATTGCGGACTCGTTGAAAGAAGAGCTTGGCGGTGGCCTGAGTTGTGACACTCTTCTTGCAGGCAACTTGAGAATCATATCTTAGAAAAGCGATCAACAACCACAAAAAGCTCTGATCATTTCGGTTGGTGGATGGGAATGACATGTATTTCATTGAGATGGATTCCCATTGTTTGTCAGGAGTAGGAAGAGGTGTATAGGCCTGTTTCTTAGTGTTCGGTTTGGCAATGGCGGCGATGCAGAGACGATATACTTGCTTACATCCTGTCGAAGTTTAGGCCGGTAGAAATGTTTACGTAGCATCATGCTTGTCTTTCAACGCAAAGTGTCACGCCGCACCCGGTAGTGGGCTTCCCGGATCAACTTCACTCGCTCACTTAATGGAACACAAATATGGCCCGGAACGACACAACGAAGCTACATCCTGAAGATGGAAATTATCGTGCTGCATTTTACCCAACATTTGGTAAGGTGGTGAAGTCGGTCTTTCTCGCCAGAGTTGGGGCCATCGAGGATGTCTCATGGTATGAGTCTAGGCGTGGTGGAAGTCTTTGCGGTCTGGCGAGCAATCGGCGGCGATTGGTGCTTCTGTTTATGCTGATGTTGAGGTGGAATTGCTTTGCCAAGTATGGACCACTTTGATAGGCGGTCATTCTGCAATTTCCCTGTGTTTGCATGAGCTGCGGTGGCTTATGATCGGTGGATGTTGTCTCCTTCCCAAGAATGTAATGTCTCCATTGGTGACATGCTTGCCGCGATGGAGTACATTTCTTTAATGCGTAAGTAGGGTACTACGGACTGATCAGCTGATGTCTCACTATGGTAGGCCACCGGGTGAAGTAGATCTTGTGAAACGGCACCAGCGTAGTGAAGACATACATACCGATCTCAAGGGATATTTGCAAGTCATTGAGTAGAAATCGCGGGGAAACCTGTATTTGCTAAATCATCGAATGCTTGTTGTTGGGACTGACCCCGCATAATTTTACCACCCCTGTTGTTGGCCGAGGGCCCACTACGTATGGGAGAAACCCAACACGAACACAGGTAGAAATTAGCAAGTCCCAAAAGCTTGAGCTTCCGTGGTATTGTTGAAACAGAAGCCCGATCCACGCGGATGACTTGGATCTTGGTACGGATCACATATGCATCATCTTGCGATCAATGATGTAGCCAATTGTGGACCACAATCCGTACCAAAGAGCATTTTCCGGTTGGCGTGCTTAGCTTGTCTTGCCGCCCGGTGTCGCGAGAACTGCTTTGGATATGTTGCAAGTGTTGAGCCCAAGTCTTGCTTTGTAGGTATCGAGATACACCACTTGCAAAATTATTGGTGAATTAGCGGATGTAGATCCATCATCCTCATGAAAATTAACGGAGCATTTGTCAAACCAAAGGGCATGACCAACCATTCAAAAAGTCCTTCCTTTGACTTGAATGCGGTCTTCCATACATCCGTCGGTTCAATGTCGGGACGTGGAACTTTAGATCAATCTTCGCGAAGTGGCTGGCCCCAGTGAGTTGATCAAGGAGGTCATGGATTCATGGAATGAATGGGTTCGTGGTGGTTTATTGAGCGTGTCGATCACGAGTCGCCGAGTTCCATCTTTCTTACGTACCGGCCACGATTGGGCTCATAAGGTGATAGACTATGATGACGGATGTGGCGTACTTACTAATGGAGAAAGTTCTTGGATCATCGCAGTCTCCCTCATTTCTCTAACAAAACTGACGATAAATTTGGCCCATTGAAGCGTGATGCGCCAGTCGGTCGATGGAGATTATGACACAGCGGTGTAAGTACCCACAGCAGGTGAGGAGAATATGTCGAGTATTCTTCCGACCTTATCGACTTTATACATTGTGGAAGAGGTTGGTACGAGAGACCACGGATAATATTTCGCGATGGTTAAGCTTATTGGCGCGAATCCGAAGAAGACAAACTTCCGTCACGAGAGAGATAACCTTCATTTGCTTAGCGAGAGATCGAGGAAATAGCAGGTAAGGAATTTTCGGGTATACGTACAATTTCTTGTTCAAAGTAATAATAACACTAGGGCCCTGAACTCATATCTGACATAGCGTTTTCCATAAATAAGGTTATTAAAGACATCACAAACTTCGGAGGAGAAACATCACACAATACCTCATCTTTGAAGGGGCTTGATCTTGGAATGCGACGGTCAAACCTTTGTTAGGCTGACGTAGAGATCGCTTTCTTGGTTGAACCATCCAATGGTGTAGGGTTGTGGAGTGCGGCGTTGAAGGTGGCAAACGGCGACCTCTGTGATATGAGGTTCTTCTAGCTAACGCTATCCACGATGAAGTCTGTGAGATTGCCTACCCACATCTGTGAATGGAAGAAATGCTCTATTCTTACGGCTCATCTGGTTCACCGGTGGAGCTTGGTGGTGGCGGCGGTGGCACTGGGTTCAGCGTCCCGATGATCCAGTCTTCCCTTTTAAGTTACGTCTCGATCGAATGCGCATCACGATTGAAGGCTTTCGCCGACCTGGCGGCGCTGGCGACGGTCGTGATGTTATGCCAAAGGCTCTTATGGAAATTGCACCACTTCGTCTTTCTTTGTCTTTCGGTGTCCTTCTTTGCTTGCGGCACATGCTTGGTTGTCTTGATCATCCATCTTTGATGTCCTTTGTTTGATTGGGTTGAGGCAGCCCTTTCACAGCTTTGTTGTGGCGGGTTCAGGGCCCAAATTGCCGCCTTTGTTTGAGCTTTTACTTTCGATTTGCAATGACATATCGGTAGGCGTAAGGATAGTCGAAATTCCATTTGGTCACGGATGTATCTATCACGAGCACCACGATACTTGAAGCCTGAAGATGTAAACTCACAGATCTTTGATACCAACTGATGCGCCAAAGGTATGGAAAGATATTTGTAATCTAACCTTGCTTGGTCTCTTTATTGACGCGGTGTGGTCCATTTGGTATATAGGTCATCATAACTTAGGCAGGGGTATTATTGTTCATAATAGCATCCACGAAGTTCCGGTAGTGATGGTAGAAAATAATGAGGTTTCCTGCGGCTTTCCTTTTGGTCGCGAAGTTCCTACCAATCTTTGACATGGGAGACAACTTTGAGGATCACGAAATGTAATCTTTTCCCTATTAGAAAAATTATGAATAGAAAAATACCCTTCTAGTAGATTCAACCACTTGTCTGACATTGCGTCTACTCGATAACCGAATAGGAATATCAAAGTTTATTGTACCTTGAAAGTGGCCCTCCAGATTCGGAAGATGCGTCGCCTGTTGATAACCGTCGAAGAATTTGCGTAGAATTGTCCATCATCTCGTTCCTGCATTGTAGCGTGAGGGATTCCTCGATCAACGGTTTGAAAGGATCTCTGTCCCATCATCTTTATTTTCCCACTGCCATGGGAGGAATTAAGCTTGGGCGTCGCGAGGCTTACGTCCTCAAAATATTTCGAGGACCCAATTCTTTGGCTACTCAGATCGTTGGGGACGTACATTAAGGCGACAGGCGGTAGCTCGGTACCAGCGATCCCCTGGGTTTATGGCCGAGCGAAATGAATACCAGTTATTAACAGTTAACTAAACAAAATACTTGAATCACGATGTTGGTTTTCTATTAAATAATGAAATAGGCGAAAACTGTAAAATCACGGTAACAAGCTTGCTAGAATGGTGTGACTTATCTATGAGAAGAGATAAGACGGCTACATGTATTACCAAGAAGATGATTACAATGAGGGCTCTGAAGGCCCTTTTACAATAAGCGGAAATGCCAAAAGTCCTAGACATCAAAACCTAACCCTAGGAGATGGCCTTTGAGAGTCATGGGCCGTTTAGGTAAGTTGGTACATCAACTTCAGAATTCATTAATAACTTTTGTATACGATCTCAGTTTTGGGTAAGTTGGTACATCAACTTCCCGAGGTCGTAACTTTTGCATACGATCTCCGTTTTAGGCATATAATACCTCATTAGAAAGATCTATCCGAGGACTACAACATTTCGACAAAATTTCATGATGAAATTTTGCTACCACTACATACCCCAAAAAGCGTCGTTTAGGGCCTCAAAACGGCTCCAGAAGTTCAGGACCCGAAAAACTGCTAAAAATAGTAAATTGCCAAAAATGTCAGAAAACTGTTTTGAGCCCGTTGGAAAGGTGGGTGGCCACCGATATCCATCTGGATCACAAACCAAAAGCCAAAATGGAAGAAAAATTGGAAGGAATATCAAAAGAAAAACTAGAAGCAACACTTGGTGCTAAACCTGGTGATATTCCTAGGGTCAAACTGGAAGAAAAATTCGAAGCCATATCAAAAGAAAAACTGGACGTAAAACAGGAAGCCAATCCAAATGCAAAAATGCAAGAAAAATTGGAAGGCATATCAAAACCAAAACTAGAAGCAACACTTGGCACTAAACCTGGCATTAATTATGGCATTATTCCTAGTGCTAACCTGGCGCTATTCCTGGTTCTAAACATGGCTAAAATCCTGGTGCCAATTCTGGTGCTAATTTCGGCACTAAATATAGCGCAATTATAAAAAGTCCATATTGCACCAGTTTTAGGCGTAATTGCTTGTTCTATTGTAGTGCTTGTCTTGTAGGCATGGTACTATTTAGTTTCATGTACCAAGCTAATGTGCATCCTCTAAAGGTGGTTTCCAAATGTGCAATATTTATAGACTCATCCTAGACATTCTTTGTAGCCCAAATTATCTCACAGAAAAATAGATGTTCTTCCAGATCCTCTCACCCAACCCCCAGGAAGTCAGGCAGTCTGAGCGTGTTATCTACCCCTGACATGTTTCTTTGTGTAGTACCTCCCCTAGGCGATGTTGGTTGAATCTGACTCTGTTAATTGCTTCCACTGCTCTGGCTACTGCTACTCTGTACCCCCTTGATAACTATGAGTGTTTTTGACAAATCCTCGAATGTAATTTCTGATATAGGTGATGCACACGGGGTCATGGAATCGACAGAGGATCTTTTCTGAGTAGGACTTATAATCTCTTCTATTGTGGAACTAAACTTTGAATTCTCTTCAGGATATGCTAGTTCTTCCGGTTGAATTGTTGCAGTCGCGACCATAGCAGTGGGGTTTGCGTCGATGATATGTATTCTACCAATATTTTATGAATCATATTCTGAATCAAGGTTTGGATCCTTCTATTTGATCTCAGCCACCAATGATTGTTTTGAGCGACATTCATCGGTGTCGTGCCAAGGTATTTTCTGGAAATAGAACAACTTTCCAGTGTCCCTCTTTGTCTTTTCATGACCCTTCTTTTCATATGGCTTAGACTGGTTTTCAGGAGGTTGTTTTTTAGGTATGTCTTTATCATACTTTGGTTGTTGCAGATTTGCAGACCCGAACTCCTTTTTTCCTGGTGCCTAAATTTCTTCTCGATTTTGAAAGCATATCGGTAGGCATCTCCCAGTGATGAGATGTCCAGAAACTCCATTTCATTTTGGATGTACCTCTGTAGAGCCCCATGGTATTTCATAACCAAACACCGCTCAGAATATTTGATACCCAGCTTGGTGCGCAAGGTATGGAAGGTATTGTTGAACTCTGACATTGCTTGGCCCCTCTCTTGACACAACATGGTCCATCTCATGCACTAATCATCATAGTTACCAACAGGGTAATATTGTTCCTTGACCGCATCCACAAAAAAATACTAAGTGGGCTCGACCCCATATATTCCAGACTCCTCTATGGAACTTTTCTCCCAGTAAGTTTCCCACCAATGTTTGACATGGAGGATATAATTAAGGAGTGCAAAGGTGATCTTTTCTCTATCTGAAAAATTGTTAACAGAGAAAAAACCTTCTAGTATATTTAACCATTTTTCTACAGCATCTGCATCTATCTATCCTTCAAATATGGGAATATAAAAATTAACTTGTACCTTTAAAGTTGAGGTTCCTCCAAGGTGGCCACTTGATGAAGATGCACCAGTTGTTATCAGTAGGCATTGAAGGATGTGGGAAAAATTCTCCATCATTTCATCCCTTTTTCGCGTGAGATCTTGGTCAAGCAACAAATTAATAGAATCATCTCCTATGTCATTGTTATTTTCTTCCACCATGGAGGGTTTCTTAGGCATGAGAGAGAGATTTTCCTCAAGAGATACAATATCGAGACCCAACTTGGTATACTCATACCTCATCGGGGACATGCACTGAAAAAAATGATCAAGAGCATCGTTCTCTGATACCACTGATCCAAATTATTTTCAGCACAAAATGAGAGCGAAGATATAATAAATAAATGTACAGAGATATCTTATATATGCAATAATATAACATAAATATATCATAGATGCAACCATAAACACAGAGATACAATAATACATAATCTCTATGAATGAGCGAAATGTACAAAACTATAGAAACACAGAGTGAAAGACTCACTAGAATGGTGGCAGCTTATCTTTGAGAAGAGATGCGACGGCTACTTAAATTTGCAAGAAGATGATTAAAATGAGGCTCTAAAGGCATTTTTAACATAAATAAAATCTAAAACCCTAACCCTGGAAGATGAAAATCCAACCGTTTTGTGGACCCCGTCTTGGGTAGTTTGGTGTATCAACTTCACGAGGGAATAACTTTGGCATATGATATTTGTTTGCAATGCATGATAGCTCATTGGAAAGGTATGGTTGAATATGTTAATTTTGGGGGATCAATGAGATCCTTTGACTATCATTAGGGTGCTCGATCCCAGAAAAAATTCATTTAGGCCCTCAAAACGGCCCTAGAAGTTTAGGAACCAAAAAACTACTAAAAATAGTAAATTTCTAGAAGATTGTTTTGAGCCATTTGGAATAGGTGGGTGGTCACCAATATCCACCTGGATCATTCACATAGACCAACCTAAAAGGTGTATTCCCTGTCAACATATTTCTTGTAGTCTTCTATTCCCACAAAACTGCAGGAACTCTTAAGTGCCAATCATCTCTCTCTACGTTGCAAATCTTTGTCAGAGCATTATCCAAAATTTAATTAAGACCTTCTACTGTCCCATTATCCTAAGTGTGATACGGTGTACTCTTCTAGTCATGAATATGAAATTCCTTAGTCAATGCTACAATTGTCTTATTCAGGAATTTTGTTCCTTGATCACTAAGTAATATGTGCAGACATATGAATCATGTGACTACATTATCAAATAGAAACCACACAACAATATCCGTGGTGTAGTCTGTGACTGGTGTTGCTTCTTCCCATATTTTCAAATACTCTTTCACAGTGATTATGTACCTCTCTCCCGATTTTATTAATGATGGGTTGATTGGCCCCACAAAGTCTATTTCCCATTTATCAAAAACTTTCAACGTAACTTGTGGTTGTAAAGGAATTTCATCCCTCCTGGATGGATTTCCCACCCTTTAAAATACATCACATGCTTGGTAGTATTCTTTATCATCCTTATGAAGTGTAGGCCACCATAGCCCTACGCACAATATCTTTGGTGCAATTGTTTTACCTGTGTAGTGTCCTCCTGCAATGCCTCTGTCCACTTATGACAGTATCATAGGCCTTTCATTCTCTAACACACATTGTCTCATTATTCCATCTACACCTAACTTGTATAAGTTCCCTGCAATAAGATGATATTATACTAATTTAACCACTAGTTGTTTATTCTAGGCAACTATCATGTATGACGGGGCCATTCATGTACTTAAGAAATATACGAGGTCTGTGAAGTTTCCATCCACCTTATTAACTACAAATAACTATGCATCTGACAAGTTTTCATCTAGATTCCCTGCATCTTCCCCTGATAGTATGTGTGATAAGTGAAGGTCCTACATTCAACTTCCTCAGTTTCACAACAACCTCAAAATCATATTCCTGAAACATCAGTAACCACCTACATATTCTCCCACCAAGCCAACCCTAACACTGGCTTGGTCACTAAGTATTTTAGTGAAAAATGGTTTGTATACATCTTAAAATGAGAATCCCATAAATAATGTCTGAACTTTTGTAGTGCATATACCATTTCTAATCCTTCGCATTCTGTAGTGGTGTAATTATTTTCTACTATGGACAACTTCCTACTTGCAAAAGAAATTGGGTGAT
Source organism: Picea sitchensis (assembly GCA_010110895.2). Taxonomy (NCBI): domain Eukaryota; kingdom Viridiplantae; phylum Streptophyta; class Pinopsida; order Pinales; family Pinaceae; genus Picea; species Picea sitchensis. The sequence goes on along the minus strand of SNQJ01S0006262.1, from coordinate 132,186 downwards.
CTATGTCACCTTCCCCTGGTTGAGATAGTATTGCACCCAAAGCTATGGATGACGCGTCTACATGAACATGGAACTCCTTGTTCCAATATAGAAAGATAAAAATCGGTGCAGCCATTAATTTATGTTTTAAGGTGTCCAAAACCTTCTGACAATCGTCATTCTATTGGAACTTTGCTTCCTTCTTCAACAACTTCTCCATAGGTGTTGTAATTTGTGCATAACTTTTGATACACTTCCTGTAATATCCCATGTGACCCATAGTTTCCCTCAGTTCTTTGACTGATGTAGGTGGTTATAAATATAGAATTACTGCAATCTTGGTAGGATCCACTAATAATCCTTTCTTACAGAGAACATGGCCCAACAAAATTCTAAAAGGTGCACAAAAAATAAACTTCTTCAAATTCAATGAAATCTGACATTATCTACACCTATCCAACATTAACTTGATTACTTCTATGTGATCCATTATTAGACTAAAAACAATCCAATCATCTAAGTACACTTCAAGGAACTTATGAATAAATCCTTAAAAGTTGCAACCACTTCTCTTGAAAAAATTGTAGGTGCATTCTTCAAACCGAAGGGCATCATTGTGTACTGATAACTTACCCACTCTATTGAAAAAGTAGTTTTATACCTATCCTCCTACGCAATTTTGATTTGATGGTTCCCTAAGAATTTGCTTATGAAAGAATAAGCCTTGTGCTCTACTAACTTCTCCAGTACCTCATTTGTGAACGGTCTTGGAAATGGATCATGCAGAAATCCATCATTCAACTTCCTCAGATGCATGAAAATTCCAATTCCTCGTGTGTTTTTGTCTTGCACTACCATTCAACTTATCCACTCTAATTCCACCACTAGTTCAATGATCTGTACATCCAAAATCTTGTCTATTTCTTCTTTCAACTTCTCTTTGTACTTTGGATTTAACCTGTAGGGTCTCTATTGCATTGGTTTAGCACCTGGTTTCAAAGAGATTTTCATCTCCCCTAATTCCTCGACTATCGCCTTCATTTATGAGACTGTAGTTAGGAATAGATCTTGATACTTGCACAATAAATATGCAATCGTTTCCATAGTTTCATCACTCCAATAATATTTAATTTGCACAAACATTGGGTTCTCGGTCATCCCAATGTTTACTTTATGTGTCTTTACTGGTGTTGTATACGCAACCAATTCAAGCTTTGGTCCTTTTACTACACGTTCCCCCTCAGTTTTGGGTATTTTTACATTCTTGGGATCTTCCTCATCATTTTATTCTTTCACAACATTGTAACACCCCAGTAATTCATGAACATTCATCAAAGATTTGTTTTCACTACACACGGGTATCACCTCCATCGACCCTTCTTCTGAGAATACATTGGTTCAAATAACCTATAACGATGCATCTGTTAGTGGAAATTTATATTCAAAATTAAAATTTACCTTGAACCTTTGAACCAAATCTTCCCATATTTTTGTTTCTTTGTGCATTTCCATCTCTAAGTACTAGTTCTTCGGAATTGTAGCCAGTGTATGTACAAATTTGTGTGTCCATTCCTTCTTCGGTACTAAGCTTCATATGGTCCTGCACTGCTCCACATGACTTGTTGGGTCATTTATCCCTGTATACTTTTGTGCAATATTCTCTAACTTGTTACCAAATCTCACATGCATTAGTCTCTAACATTGTGACTAGTATTCCATCCCCTATTTTTGTGCAAACTACCATATAGATGGAGTAGCTTTCAGGAAAACATCTAGTGCCAACAAATTTTGTTGTTTGGGTACCTACAACTCAAATTCCTTTACAAACGAGCTTATTTCAGTCAATAAATGATACCTAGGTGGATCACATAGCTCCATTCCAATCTAGTGTAATGATCGAGTTATGTGTGCACGTCATCTAGTTAATACTTCACGCACCCTCGGTTTCCAATGTTCCAGACCTTCCTCTGAATATGATGCACATGAACTAATACTCCTCCAACTTAGTGCACTATATGTAGTGGGGTTAACATAATCATCCATACACGCAGTCATATTATACAAGTTATCAATTTCATTTCCTCTTGTTGGTTCTATGTACCTCTTTCCTTCTGTTGGGTCCAAGGGTGCAGTAACCTTCAAGTCTCCTACATCAAGTATAATTTCCCTTGTCTTCAGATTAATGATCACTTCATTATCAAAGGCTCATTCAAGTCCCATCAATGTTGGATATGGTTGACTATCATCCACAATCTCAATGACTTCAAAGTATGCTACACTGCACAATGCATCTATATTCACAAGTACTCCTATCAATCAGCCAATTGGTACTATATTGTGTTGGTTTGCTAATATTAACTGAATAAGAGACCAAATTAATGTGGGTTTCCCAATCATATCCTAGGTTTTCTTTGGTGACACATTCACATCAGACCCCAAGTCCAAGATATCATTATCCACATCATATTTCCCAATATTTGCACTTAATATGAATTATCATTTGGTCCTCTTTTCGTATAGTATCTAATTCACTACCCTCTGTGTAATAGGAATTTCCCTTTCTTATTGAAATGATCAATCATTTCATATAATTCATTCAACATAGTTTCATCTTTCATTAGCTCTACACAACTTCTCATAAACTCTCTTAGAGTACTTACCTTCCCAAGTGGCTTCTCTGACATAGTGTGATCACATACATGAGACACAGATGTTTTTGATGCTACCCAATCTGGTCCCAGTATCTCTTTTATTTCCCTATGATACATCTCCTTTTTCTGTTGAGGGTCGAATTTTGGAATACATCCTGTTGAATTTTTTACCCATTGCTCAGCCTACTTCCCTCTATTCATCACATGATCCCCTGTTTTAGTTCCTCCTTATGTTACAATTGCTATTCTAGGTCCTTCATTTCATTTTTATGTTGATATATTCTACACATTATGATTTGGGTTATGGTTCTGATTTCTTCTTTCCTACCATTTTGAAAGTAGTTGAGGACATTCTTTTGTCACATGGTCCAATTCTATACATTATGTGCAGGTTGTATATGGGTTTGGGCAGTCACAAGATAAGTGTCTTGGTTGATTATAGTTGTAACATATTATTGGTCCTCTTCCTCCTCTGCCAAAATTTCCTCTTCCTCGACCTCTGCCGAAATTTCCTCTGTTTCCTAGATTAAATACTCTCTGGTTATTATATAGTGGACCACCTCATTTTGTTGAAACATTATCCTCCTGAATCTTGCACATATCTGAAGTGCACTCTCTCATCAAATTGAATGCATGACAATCCTTCTCTTCATGTCTAACTGACTTGGAAAAGTTGCAAAATAAGTTCCTTAGCATACTTTGATACTCATGCAGTAATAGACACTTTGTCAGATGATGTCCCCATTTCTTACATATTTCACAATATCACCCTCCTAGTAATGGATTCGGTGCCCTTGTTGCCAAATACTGCGCAAATTTTTATCATTCGTCCTTGTGGTGGCCTTGAATTCTACACTTGGTACACCATACTTGTTCCCATTTATCCTTCCCTTTTATAAGTTTCGCTATTTGAATTATCAAGGAAGATAATTGTATTTGGACTTGCACCATCCCTCCACTGTGTCCTATAGGGGATGCTTCCAATTTCATTTCAATCTCCAAAGCTTTAGGTTGTGATGCAACATTTTGTTGAATCAACGACCTGTGAATATGTGGTAGAAGTTCTGCAATAAACCATTCTTGGTGTTTTTTATTATGGATATGGAATTTCAGTCTACCCATAAGATCCTTGAAATGATGGTCATAATCCTAGACTGATTCGGTCTGCACCTATTTGATCTCCTTCAACTTCATAATGTATTGTGACTCATAGTTTGGTGTCTTGAACTCCTTCAAAAATTCTTTCTAATTTCTTCTAAAGTCCTATCTTGTCATGTAGGAATGGTACTATGTAGTTTCATGTACCAGAATAATGTGTGTCCTCTAAAGGTGGTTTCCAACTGTGCAATATTTATAGCCTCATCCTGGACATTTTTTGTAGTCCAAATTATATCACAGACAAATAGATGGTGTTTCGGATCCTCTGACCCAACTCCCAGTAACTCAGGCATTCTGAGTGTGTTATCTACCCCTTCCATGTTTCTTTGTGTAGTACCCCCCTAGGTGATGTTGGTTGACTCTGACTCTATGAACTACTTCCACTTCTCTGGATGTTGCTACTATGTCCGTCCTTTCTAACTATGAGTGTTTTTGACAAATCATCAAATGTAATTTTTGATCTAGGTGATGCACACATGGTCATGAAATTGACATAGGATCTCGTTTGAGTAGTACTTACTAGATCTTCTATTTTGGGACTAATTTGTGAATTATCTTCCTCTCCTTATACATATGGTATATATATTATCTAGACAAACAATCAAGGTTCTCTTCCATTAGGCTCACTATGTGGATCCCCTTTTTCAACCCCAGTATTTTTCCTCTTATACCTTCTTCCACTGCGTAGTACTCCAAACTTGTCTTATTCTTCTTGTACAACTACTTCGGTTCTCTGCATCCTCAGTCCCTCCCTTCCTTCATTTCTTCCTTCATTCTTTCCTACCTTCAGACAATCCTCTTATCACCCCGTCGTTCCCCTATGTGTGAAAATCCCCTTAGCAATTAAACTCCATTGTCATCTCACACTTGTCACACAAAAACGTCTTTATCCATGTACCCATCGATTTAATGAGCCTTCTATGTAGACCTTTGAAGAAATCCTTCTCTGCAACATTGTATGACTTGATAGAATCCACTGCAAATTCTATAATTTATCCTCCCAATAAATTGTCCAACCAGAAACCAATTGTGCGAGAATCCTTATTACTTATAATTTTCAATTGCCTTACCAACTCAGGAGTCTAGTTCCTCGGCATTGTGGTTCGGTACCTTCCAGTATTCTCCACTAATATTTCTAACCACTCAGGAAAAATAATAGGAAAATTGCCAAAGAAAATCTCATGCATCTCTATGTACACATACCTTTACATCCATTGCTTGTCACTCATGTGAGGGATTATATTCTCTTTTCGAGCAAATTCACGTTCATTCCCTTCTAGCCATTATGAGATCTCTTTCTTATTCGGCCTCCAAAACATTCCCTCAATCAAAGATTCTGGGTCCCAGCAACAAAACCATTTGTTTTCATGTGGTTGTAAGATCCTAGGTTCAAGTTATCGTAATGAAAAAAAACCTTAAGACACTAGCCCTTTCGACATCACATGCACGCAATTGAAGTCTCACCCTAGGCATCTATTGGGGTTGTAAGAACTGAGTTTCTGCATTAGTGAGGGAATGGGTGGTGATCATCTTAATCATTCTACTTATATGTTCATTGTGCATCATCTTGTATTTGTTCTTCCTTGGTTACTTAGTGAATTCGGTTATATAATACCTTTATACTGCAGATTGAAACATAAACCATCTACTGTAACATTCATACCTAGTGCACAATGGTCATATAATCAACAGATCTAGGTTAACATTTATAAAGGGAATATTCATCATCAATCACATAAAAGACAAGCAGACACAGGAGTTAAGGTTGTTCACCCAACTTTGTGCTACGTCCAAAATCACTGGCTTCTTTATTATTCTTGTTGTAATCTTCTCAGGCTTGTGCACTGCACTTACAATAGATAGATCATGTTATATTTCTCTCTGTCTTACCTAGCCACTCTGCAGTGCAAGCATTTCTATGCAACTCTCTTTCTCCACTCAAAAATAAAATTTCTCCCTCATACTTAGTTTATTCTCACTTTCCTCGCGACATAACATAACATAACAGACCCAATAAACCTGAGATAGAACCCCTAATCTGTCCAACCCATTACATATTTATACATAAATTCTAGGGCTCAAAACCCCACTTTACATATCCTAAAAACCCAATTACATCTTATTTTAACTCATGACAACTTGTGTTGACTTGCTATTTGATTTTCATGCTTTTACATATGCATGTTTCTTTTGCACTTCGACTATTGTTGTTCTTACTTGAGCGCGTCTTTCTTATTTTGGCATGCTGAACTGTTTTCCTTCCTTTTCACTTGCTTTCTTCTATTTCTTTCTTCTCTTCTTTATTCCCCTACTTTCTTCTTAGCTAAGTATGTTCTTACTGCACACTAAACTCCTGGATGTGCCTCTGTTGGGCACTCCCAAGCTTGAATGTTCCTTTGTTGCACACTCCTCTCCTTCCTTGTCTTTTTTCTTCTTTTATTATGCCTATCCTCCATACTTAGGATTTTCTTGAACATTGTAACCAAAATGCATGTCCAACACTATATGAAATAACCTTTGAGGAGCATAACAATTTGGCCCAACCCTTGAGGAACATCATATTGTGACATAAGCATTGAAGAACACAACATTTTGACATAAGTCAACCAAGATAAATGTGACAATGTTACATAACCCTTTATTAGCATTGCAATCCAACAAATGTGACAAAAGCCTTGATAAATGTCAAAATGCAACATAACCATTGAGGAATATAGCAATTTCATATATGATGACCAAGATGAATATTGCAATGCATCATAACCATTTAATAACATCACATTGAAACATAACCCTTAAGCAATTTCGTAAAGTGACATAACCCTTAATTAATGTCGCAATGTGATATAACCATAGAGGAACAAAGTAATTCAACATAAAACAATGAAGATCACAATTTGACATAACACTATAGGAACATTGTGAAGTGACATAACCTTTATGGACATCACATTTCAATATAACCATTAACGAACATCGCATTTCAATAATTCAACCATGATCAAACATGGTCAACCAAATTCAAACATAAGGAATTTACAATTATCAAACATGGTCAAACATAAAGAACATACCTTAGTCCAACATGGTCAACCATTGTCAAAGAACATACCATAGTCAAACTTGGTCAACTATATTCAAGCATGGTCAACCATAGTAAACTCTCATTAGTGATAAGTTGACCACAGTCAACCATAGTCAACCATGGTCAACCATATACAACGATGTTAACCCATGATCAACCTTAGTCAAACATGGTCAACCATGGGAAACCATAGTCTAACATGGTCAATCATAGTCAAACATTGTGAACCATATTTAACCATAGTCAAACATGGTCAACCATAGCCAACCATAGTCAAACATGGTCAACCATGTTCAAACATATTTTAACTTTCAACCATAAGTAACCATGGTCAATAATATCCAACCATAAGTAACCATGGTGAGGCATGGTCAACCATAGTCAACCGTAGTTAAATGAGGTCAATCATACTCAAACATAGTCAAACATGGTTAATCATAGTCAACCATAACCAAACATGGTCAACCATAGTCAACCATGGTCAAACATATTCTAACTTTCAACAATAAGTATCCATGGTCAAACATATTCAACCATAGAAAAACATAGTCAACCATGCTCAAACATATTCAACCATGGTCAAATAGGGTCAACCATAACGTGGTCTACCATAGTCAAACATGGTCAACCATTGTCATATGTGGTCAACCACATTCAAACAGGGTCAACCATAGTCAACCATGATCAAACATAGTCAAACATGGTCTACCATAGTCAAATGTGGTCAACCATGGTCAAACATATTCAACCATAGTCAAACATTTTTAACCATGGTCAATCATACTCAAACATGGTCAACTATACACAAGCATGGTCTACCATAGTGAACCATATACAATCATGGTCAACAAAAGTCAACCACATTTATTTATGTGGTCAACCATGGAAAACCAAAGTCTAATGTGATCAAACACAGTCAACCATGTATATTTCATTATTAATTATTGATATTTTAATTCACAAATATACTAATCCTCCCCACGCATGTCAACAATCTATCATAATAACATAATTAAAGGTGGTTGATATACCCTGATCGATGCCATTAGTTTTTAAACGTGGTAAATGGCATCGATCAATGTATATCAACCACGTTTAATTATGTGGTGTACTTGTTTTATAAATATTAAAAACAACATTCAATAAAATCATATATCTTCATCTTCTTTGCAAACCCACATCACAATATGTTCATAACAATATCCCATTAACTACCATACCCCTAAAGCAGGGGAAAGGGAATGCTGAAAAAAATTGAGTAGCATATTCTTTTCTAACCATTATATTTAGTAAGAAAACAAATGATGAAACAAAAATAAGATAGATAAGTGAATGGAGTAATAAATTTTTCCAAGTATATAGTAGAAACAAAAGATGCTACATATGTACACTTTTTAATTATAGATATCATCTAGCGCCATTTGTTTTTTGTTTTTTTTAATCTAAAAAATGCATTTGTATTTTATATTATGGAATAAAGGAGTTTACACTGAAATACTTGAGGGAGACATACTCAAGGGAAACCAACCCTTGTCACCAACTTAGTATCAAACAAATTGTTTGTATCATTGCACTGTCTATCCACAAATTTTCAATTAAGGAGTTTTGACAAAGCTAGTTTCCTATGACTGTACATGAGGACATAGAAACAAAAAAGGTAACAACATCCAAATTGGATATCAAGGAAGGAGAGTTTGAGATTTATCTTCCAAAGGCACATCCACAGAGTTCCCGATCCTTCTTTATTATTTATGAGTCGATGTTGATGGTTGAGGGTCTCATCCAAGATAATCGGATTGGATTGAGTTCCATTTGAGTCGTCGTTTTTCTTGTAATAATATGTCCCCACTATGACTAGGGTGACTGATATTTTAATTTCAAAATCCCTCTTGTGCATCACCTCAAATTTTCCTTTGAATATCCAAATTGTGTGCAGGATATCTTCCTTATTCTTCTCCAAGGCTTGCACAACTAAGGCCTTGACCATCCAGTAGGCTCAACAGTCTTGAAAAAATTGGTTTCATGCATATGAGATTAGATCGGGTCTATTACCCATCCCTTTGTTTCCTCCAAAACTTGTGCCTCGGTAAATATTTTTATTTTTCCCTTAACCATATTATCTAGCTCTTCCATTTCTTGTTTACTAGCTTCAAATCATTTGAAGAGATAATATTTCTCTTCCTCCCATGCTTCTCCTACTTCCTTAGAGGCATGAGTAGTGTTTCTCGAGGTGGACGCCCTACAATTCCCAAAATTATGTTTCTTCTTCCTGCCACCCCCAATCCTACCAGCCTTGTGAGCCATTCTATCCTCCAAAACACTTTTTAACCCAGAGACGAAGACCAAGTGAATCCTATCCCAAAATAAGATGAGTATTAGATAGAAGAGGAAGATCCTAAAGGAGAAAAACACCCACACTAACCTGACTAGAATCCTTGTCTAAATAAATACACCACAAAGCCATCTTTTTGTCCTGCTCTGAGCCAGGGGGGTACAACATAGCTTCCAATAAATAACTCAGTGAGTGATGGAGGAGATACTTGGAGATGAATCCAAGAACATTCTACGCATCATTGCTAGCTTCCAACATGGCTATCCATGATAATAAGATTGAAACCTTGAACTCCACCACCTCATAATTCACCTACAAATCCTATTCATGAGTGTTTGGGTCCTGTACCAACATCCTAAGGCTCTACCTATGGACATGAAATCAAAGATGGTTGAGGAGGATTTCCCTCTCCTCCTCATTATTTCTTCCCACGTCACATTGGGAATCGTAACCTCACCAAGTCCCGAATGTGAGAAGGATATCATGCTAGGCATAGTGGAAGAAGAGTGACTCATGGGGACAGTCACATCCCCACCCATGGACACCCAATTCGGGTAATCTAGATTTATTTGTTACCCATATATCAAATCATAATTTGTTATTAAAATGAAATAAAGTAGAAGGCAAGTTCTATTGTCATCACTAATTACTAGTAAATACAAAACCATTTATGTGATGTCACTTAGAATTAAATTTACATTAGTTATTCGCAAGATGAAGACAATGTTTGTTTGTAGTGAGTTTAAAGAAGAAATATTCATAAATAAACCAGAAGGATTTGTGGTAGGAAAAATAGAATACATGGTCTCTTGATTGAAGAGATCATGGTATGGTTTGAAAGATATCTCTGGAATCATTGTTTTCTACATACTCCTCTCCTAGAAATTCATGGCTAAAATGTTCAAATTGAATTATGGGTTATCCTAGCTACAATTTTCTATATGGGTGGTCTTAACATCAAACATGTATCTTTGTTTGCAATACCTTTGTTGTATTTTATTACTAGATGGACTTGTTGTATTAAAAACACTGGGGTGGATGGTGGTTGATGTAAATCATGATCTTCTTCCCCAAAATATTATACATACATTTCTTCATTGCTTGAACAAGGACATAGAGTTCCTTATCATATATGGGGTAGTGTAATCAGTAATTCATGAAAAAACTCAGAGTGGTTATAACACACAAGTAATCTTCCTTACGCAAGGACTACACCCATGGCATACCCACTTGCATCAATCTTAATCTCAAATGGGTGATAAAAATTAGGCATTTCCAAGACTAGTGCTTCACTAATTATTTTCTTCATATCATCAAAATAACTTTGTTGTTGTTTTCCACAATGAAAACTCTTCCCTTTTGTTTTCATGACATAAAATGGTGTTGATATTACTAGAATCGATGCAACAAATTTATACAAATATTGTGATGCTCCTTGTCAATTAGGTTTAGCTCAAGTGGTTTGGAGGAATGATTTGTATCCTCCCCACCCAAGTTCAATTCCCTCAACTTAAATGTTGAGCTCTTAACAAGTATATTGTTGTAATTTTTTTAAACGCTATTGTTGATTGGACTTGTGCCCTAAAGATTCTATGGTTTACCTTGGGTACCATCCTCAAAATGAGTGTTGGGCTAAATATATGCACTATTAATTCCCACATGTAACTATCAACCGAGGCTTGTAAGATTCGAGGTGCAGGCACAAGAAACGCAGGATCGTAGCCTAGTTTATCCTAATCTAAAGCCAACAAAACAATATTCAAACCCAGACTACTGGAAATTAATACTAAGGATTCATCACTGGGACATAGGAATAACTTAGTGCTATAAAGGTTTAGATCGCAGTCTTCCATGCACTTGGGGTGATGTTCATGTGATTAGTCGTGAGTAGCTTATTTAAGTTTCCTATCCTTCAAGGGATTCCAGCAGTGGTTATCTAAGCTACAGGAAAACTAAATCAAAGAAAACTACATTAAAAGACAATGAAGACAATCTAAAAATGACTTGTAAACAAATGAAACTAAAATTTCAAGACAATTCTTTAAATGGGTACACAACAATAATGAAATCTATGTAATAAAACAATGGATCTCTAAACTATTGAATGAATGGAAATGTTTAACAATGATCTATGGAAAGAAATAGACAGAAAGAGATGCACTTTGTATTCAATGGATGTCAACATACTCTGCATATCAGTGGATGCAACAATATTTAAGAATCAAATGATTACATCAGGCTTCAAGGTCTGTATGTTATATGTTTGTGATAATAAGACAAAGAAATATCAACAATGATCACTAAAGAATTATCTTATCCAAAACCTAAACCCAAAGTTTGAATCTTGAAAATGCTAGACTTATTAATCTATGCACCAACATTAATATAGAAATCACAGCAAATATATCATTCCTATCATATGTTGTATTGTTATGTTTCAAGAAGGAAGATTCAATAAAAATAAATGATATACACCATGTGTTCCAAATCTCATGAGCAGAGATCGAATCCAATGTTCAAAAGTGACTTTATAAATGTTACTAAGAGTAGAGTTTTATCATATGACAGAGGTGCAAATAGTGATCATCTCCTCAAGCAATGATACCACAAACATATTGTTTATGCAAACCATATTCTTGGCACCAAGATAGTGTGGAAATGGATTATATAACTATCACATGAATCAAGTGTCAACAATGTTCAAAGGAGCCAAAAAAACTTCAGTTGTGTAAAACAACAAAGTGATGTTATAAAATGGGAATAAAGTTGCACACATATGAAGAATGAATCTTGAGTCTTATTAATATTGAATAAAACCAAAACTACAATTAAAGAGAAGACTAATTAGAAAACACACCATACAATAAAATGAAAATATAATGGACTAAAACTAAATAAATTGAACATAGAAATGCTTACCCACACTGAGGGGGCCTTCCCAGGTGGATAGCACTGCTAAGAAATATAAGATCAAGCCAAGGATATGCACAGTGGATTAGCAACAATCATTTTTTCATTTAATCGTGGGACTATGTTTTTACATGGAAACCAACTCCTTAAAGCTTTCCCACAAAAACAAATCTCCCACCTACAAAAACTTCATGAAAATAATGGCTCCTTATCAAAGCCCTATGAGGCTTATTTATGCATGAAACCATGGAGGAATGGATGAAACTGAATCCCCAAACTCAGAAAACAATTTTTACAATTTTAGGATAAATCTCAAAGATCTGGGTTTTTCATCAATTTGGGCAGATTTGAGTTAGATATCCACCCATATCTTCTACACCAATTCGAATTTTGGGAAAGTGTCCTCATTTTACTCAATTATCCACATTCTAGACAAAACCCATATCATAGAAATTATAGATCTGATACCATATGCACAAAAATCGAGGCACAAGTTCGCAGTTTGAGATTTTTGCTAATTTTTGCAGATTCATTCCCCCTAAGATGGAGGTCCACATGTGTGATATGGGTGAATTATGACTCACATGACTGCATGTAAACATCGCTCTGGACAAATCCCATGTCCCCGATTTTCTTCTAGAAGCATTTCAAAATTTTGAACTATTTCTAGTACCAGATGGTTGTTGATGCTAGTATCGGACGAGCACATCATTGGTACCAGACGAGCACGGAATTGGTACCAGATGATATGAGTACTGGATGACATGGAGTGTGGGTACCAAATGAAATGGGAGTGTTGGTATCGGATGACATGGAGTGTGGGTACTAGATGGTTGTGCAGGTACCGGTTGACTGTAGAACCTTCTGGTACCAGATGACTTGGAGTACCGAATGATCTCCAATGAGGGTACCGGATGACTTTCAGTGCGAGAACATATTTTTTTAACATAGAAACATAGGATTAATCTATCATCAACAAAACTATTGTATAATCATCATTTTAATCACTAAAAATATGGAAAATTATGTATTAACCACATAGGATGAATAACAGGAGATAATGGAGGTTTATGGTGTAATTAGGGATATATTATGGACAAAATCCAGGGAGAAAGTTTAATGATGAGTGTATTTGTATGGCGGAAAATATGACAAAACTAGAGCCCAACAATGAGGGGAAGTATGTTGCTCCCATAATTAATATTGTGTTGCTCCAGTAATTAATAAATGGAAAATCATATACTATCTAAGATAAATAATACTTGTACATATATTTTTTCCCAATTGTATAAATTTGATTTTTTTTCATTTATCAAACTTTCACATGAATAAAAACATTATTATATCCAATCAAGGAATATTTTTATAGGTAAAAACATGATTTTAATGATATATGTGATGTTGTTGTAGTCTATGCTAGCTAATAACTATTTTTCCTTTGAAAATAACAATTTGAATATATGGTTGTCACTAGATATAAGGTGTCACATTTTTGTTTTTACACAAGAAAGGGGTATCCTAGTGAATAAGGGCATTGCAGGAATGCTTGCACTATTGTAAAGTCTTTTGGAATATTTTCACTACTTTCTAGAAACATGGATGTAATAAATGAGGTATGTGGTCATGTTTAGAACATGCAAGACTTGACTTAAGGTTTTCGATAGAAAATACCCCTTAATCGATAACCACCACGTCACCTATCCAGGAAATGGATGGACTACTCTCTTTCTGAACCAAACCATTGGTCATTCAAAGTTCTCACCAACCAACCAAGTCAAAAGCAATAAAAGAAAATAAACAAATTGCTATAACTGACTTTTCATATGTTAGTCCTCTCCATCCTTTTCATTGCAATAAAGTTTGGCTACCAGTTGCAATCCTTACAATGTCATTATTCTTTCCTATATGAAGATGGAAAAATATCTATGTTGTGAGAATGCTCATAATAACAAAGGGGTCTGGGAAAAACAAACCAAATATTGTTTTAACCTAGTATTTTCCAAATTTCATAAATGATTTGATGTCATTATTTTGCAATATCATTGCTTCATTGAAAGAGTCAAAAGATTGATTCGTAAGATTCGACAACTATGTATTGAACAACTCATTTGGGTTATATGGTGAGTCTCAGAATTAAATTCAGTTTTATTAAAAATTTGGAGACCATGAGCGATCATTGAAACAACATCGTAGGAATAATAAATGTATATGTTGATCTTTGCGGGATTTACTTCTTGGGGACTCTCAATATGAAATGTGGTTCCACCTGCGACCAAAATCAAGCAACCAAATGAAGTTTGGAATATAACTTTCGGTTCCCATAATGCCTTGCATGGACACAATGCTTGATTCTTTCAAGATGTCGAGAACAATGCTAAACCCCTCTGTAATAATCCATGCATATGCATTGCTCATCATCCCCCTGTTCTAAGATTCTAAGAATATAACACTGCCCAGTTTGAAAGTCATGTGAAAAATGAAACTTATTGTTTGTGTGTCCTTCACCTCGAAAATATTTACTCTTGTATCATTTTTATATTCATTCATTGGAATGGTCGTTATATAAGCAATTTCACATCCCACATTACTAAGAGAAAAGCTTAAGAAGGGTAGAACATCAATGTCATAATCGTCATTAGAGTAGACGGCCACAACTTATCTTCAGTTGTAGTATTCAAATAGTGTTGCAATAGCATCAACCTGGATGATCAAATTAAAAGGACAAAGGGATGTAGGGTGGTTATGTTACTTGAAGATAGGAGAAGTGTCTTTTTAGGTCCATTAATAACTAATAGAGGATCAATTGAACAAGGTTCATGAGTAAATTAAATGGATTGTCTATCAGGTTAGGTGATAATGGTTGTATGATTGGAGGATGTGATAATGGACATATGGTAAGAGTATGTGGCGTGTCCAATCACCTTAATTGTCGCCTAGATAAAACAATGTACAATGCAACTAATTTTCAAATCTCATGTATATTTACTAAGATGGAATAAATATTCATACATAAATTTGAGTTATCTTAATTTAAAAGTATTGTACTCAAATACATGTTGTTCCATCCGAAGATATTTTCTCTCTTGATTTTGTTTATTTTAATAAAAATATTTTTAAGTCAAATCGATGAATTCATAATTGTTTGCACATTAAATTTTGAAATAAATAAAAAATCTTTTGAATTTTTGAAAAATTAAAATGTACAATGTAAAAATAATTCTCTTAAACTATGATTTTAAAGCTCTTAAATTGTAAAAAATCAAAGGCAACATAGTAATACCTCTATCTTCTACCAAATAAAACTAAACAATTTTTCTAAAAAAAAAATAGAAAAGTTATCAATCCACTAAAACAACTACCAAAATTTGAATTCGCATACATATAAACCTTGAAATATTTTTGTATTAAGATTTTGTTTCACATTGCTCTCCTCCTTGATGAGATTTATAAAATTTGTTCCTCTCCATGATTTATAAAATTTGTTTCACATTAAAATGTATTTTAGTGGAGAAGAGTGGGATTTTATTATTTTGTTTCTTAAAACATTCCTCTTTAAAACTTCTCATAAGAATCCATGAAGTGACATGTTCTTAAAAGTTTTAATATGACTTAGAATTTTATATGATTTGTATTACATATTAAAAAAATTGCAAAGAAGAGGTTAAGTATGAGAGTGACATTATATAAAGTGTTTTACTATTTGAAAAAAAAAATTATAATTTTAGAACAAATGAGATTTTATAATCATAAAAATAAAGTCAAGATATATAATATAAAAAAGGTTAATTTATTTTTTTGGAAAATAACAAAAAAAATTAAAAGAAAAAATGAAAGATTAAATATTAATATTTT
>SNQJ01S0006262.1:91421-103699 GCA_010110895.2 Picea sitchensis | reverse complement strand
CACTCTACCCATTTGTCTAGACATCCCCTAGCCACAACACCTCGTTTACATGGCTTGGATGAAACCTTCCTGGGAACTTCCCTTCTCTTGTGGATACTAGCCCAATAAGATGTCTTGTCCTTTTCTTTGATCTTGCATTGTGGATTTTTGTAATGTCTTTGAATTGTTGAACGATATATCAGGGTTTTTATGCATATGTTTGATAATATTAATGATGAAATGTGATTGACATTGCTATGATCCCTGTGACTAATAAGCCCATGGAGGGCGTATTTTTTGATGTGCAGGACCATGCCCGAAGGACAGGTACCATTTGGACCGGTACACATGGGGAGGTGATTAGTTTGAAACTCCATGGGGCTGAAGAGCCCATCAAATGGTTGTTGATACCCCATCAGAGGGGCAAAGACAAGACAGTGTTTGACCGAGGTTTTGCATCGGAGAAGAAGAGGACGCTTCACTAGAGGCACTTTGGCAGAGCCCGGCCTAGGGGGAATGACCCCTTTTAAGTGGAACATTGGCCTTGGAAGGCTCAGAGCATCCCCATCCTTGCCATGAAGTCATCAGGCTTCATGGTAATTCTTGGAGGCAGACTGGGCAGTAGTGGCACATGTGGCATGTTGGAGAGGCCCCTGGGGGGTCAACATTTTGCTCCTGGATGTCTCATCTGCCCTAAAAGGGGCTAGCACCTCCCTTGAAGGGGATTTTACCTTTATTACAGCTCAGTTAGGGTTCTAGTTTGAAAATTTAATGTAAAAACAGTATTCTGGTCTTGTCGACCATTTTTTATGACCTAAAATTAATTAAGGTCATTGATACACTATATATTGAGGGTTTTCACTCTCATTTTGACATAACACATCACTCACTCTCCTAGTGAGGTCTGATTTTTGCGCCTTATTAGGGTTATTGGCTGATTTGAGGAAGGCGCACTTGTTTGAGGAGGAGATTTTTGACAATTTATGGTGTTTTTCTTGAAGGAAGGTTTACAACTAGGGTTTGCATGCTATTTTCTTTATGATTTGTAAGTATTTTTCTGCAAAACTTCTTGATTGAATGGTTGTAGTTTAATTTCTTGCATCTATTTATAAATATTGCTTAATCAAAACCCTAGGGGACGAACACACAAGTAGGTCATTGTCTCATGTCCCCTGATAGAAAAACATTTTAGCCATTGAAGAAGAAGAAGAGAGCCTAGCCATTGCTACACTCTTTCTTTCTTCTTCCCTTAAGCTAGCCATACCTTTAGACTTCAAGAGGAAGAGGACGTCTCAGACCTAGGTTATCTACACCTAGGGCCGTTTTTCTTTTAGGGTTTGATGAAAGAGCCTTGCCTTTGCAACACTCTCCCTCTTTAAACTCTCGTCTTGATTTTACTTGTCTTTCAGCTAGTTGTTTGCTGGGAAGGAGGAGAGAGCACGAGGCCTTGCTTAAGCAACACCGGAGTGAGCCTCTCTCCCCTGGGGTTCTGTCTTTAAGGCCCTGTTGTTGCAGCACCTTGAAACCTTTCCCTCTTGTCCTTTAAATCTCATCCCCTTCAACTTGTGTGTCCTTCACTTTTTTGACTCCAGCCTCCAACGTTGAAGTGAAAGTGATTAAACAACTCTCAAAACCTCTTATAAATTGAAACCCTAACTAACTACTAACCCTAAAAGGTTGTCGTCACCCTTGGTTATTTCAACTTGACGCACCAACTTTCATTTATTAAGCAATTGGATGGTGGTTTGATGCATTTATTGAATGAGGATTGATTGGATACATTGATTGCTACATCATCTTGATATTTATTGGTGAAGTAATATGATTTCATTGTTGCATTAACAAACATTGACTTCGTCAATATTTATTGTTGCAATTGCTTATACATTAATATCAGATAGTCTATTGAAGTACTAACCCATTGAATCATAACTTGCATATATATATTGGTTTTCTTTGTCCCGGGCAGGTGTTCTTCTTTGGGCCTACACTTCATTATTGGTTGTTTAGTCGGACTATCTGTTTTGGTGGTGACCTATGAAGGGGGAACTTCACTTTGACCTTTAAACCTTTGCCTCTTCAAAACTCCAGGTTACCGGGGACGTCTCCCCTAGGCCTAACCTCCCTAAAAAGAAAGAACATCCCCATCGTGGTGACATTGGGTGGGATAGGTTCTTGTTACGCCAGCTTGGCCTTCTACTTCATAGCCACTTGACCTAGCTACAAACTGTGCAATAACAGCAGCAACAAAAAATAATCGTTTTATTCTTTTTATTTGAGCAGCAGTGATGGGTTCCTTCATGACTATCCACTCGGGCTCCACCCAAATCTCCCTTGCAGCGATCTCCCAGGAAACTCCTCTACCTCCCTAGAGCAGCTAATAAATTCGCGCGCAGTAATCTCCTCTAAGGTTTACGGGTTCCTCAATGCGCAGCAAGAGAAACCAAGTGAATCACAATCACGCGCCTCTCCACGCAGTCACGCACCTCTCCACGCGATTCTCTGACAGATACCAGCCTCTCCACGCTATTCTCTGACAGATGCCAGCCTCTCCACGCAGGTGTTGTCGCGCTACCTCTCCACTATGCCAGCGATACCCCACACACATCCTTAGTGCGGCCTCAGTGCGGCTCTTCTCGAAATTTGGAAAGAGCACCGACCGGCTTGGCTCCCGCAGACCAAGCAATCCGCCTCCAATCGATCTCAGACAGCGATCGGCGTTGGGCTCAACAATTCGCTCTGATACCAACTTGAAACCAGCATGAAGAAAACCGACTCATAACATTTCGGAGATGGGGAAGAAAAGTTGAGCTTGTTCCAAATTAATCAACAGAAAATAGGTTCAAATCCAGAGGGGGTAGGGTATGTATATCTTCGTAGATTTTATCAGTCAAATTGCTGGGCGGAGGGGGGTCCCTTATCCCACAAACAAGGGGGTCTCATACACCAATTTGGTGTGCTGACTTGGCCGTGACCTTAAAAATAGATTATTATTATTATTATATGACAAGGATCGATTTAAAACGGTTTAAGGTGGTTGAAAACGATTGGAGAGAAACCACAACTAATGCTCCACTATTCTAACTTAGTACATTTAATGCTCCATTATTCTAACTTAGTACATTTAGGTTTTTAACTGGAGCCTTGTTCACTTCTATTTACAAGAGTCAATTCATCTATGATTGGTGCGTCTCGGTGAGTGCTCCACCTTCTTTACCAGCTGCTCTGCATGTGTTCTTACTTTCTCTCTCTAAGTGCTAGCACGCAGTCCGTTAGTGCTCCACTTCCTTAACGAGTTGTACTCTCCATGCATATTTACTTGCTCACTATTCTTGAGCGTAACATGTTGTTTTCTATTTTAAGTCTTGACCACTATGTAAACAATCAATTGCCATTCTTTCGTTTTCATTTCTGTTTTTTTAAGCAAATGTTATGTTTGGTTTGGTTTTCTGAATATATATTACTCTCTATTTATTAATATATCACTCTATGTTAATATATTACTCTATGTATCATTTAATTTGATATTTCTTGATATTTTTATATGTTTGGATCGAGTCCTGTTAAATATGTAGGATTCCAAGATAAATTAACATTTCATATTTTGGGTAGGGCTCCTCTATAATTAGGTATAGGTGAAATACTACCCCAACATCAGATATAGGTGAAATACTATCCCAACATCAAATATAGGTGAAATACTTATCCAAGTGAAATATATCAAAGATATAGGTGAAATAGATCAAGATCCAGGTAAACCTTTTTCCCCTTTCCCATGCTGCGAGATGGTGCTTAAACTCGGCCTTTCCTCTACCTGACCCTATCCCAACGCGCTCCTAAAGTTGGCGAACTGAGTAATCGATCTGCATACCCTTAAAGAATAGTAAGGCATGCAATTACTAAGGAGAGACAAAGGTATCCATGCAATCCTGACCCATACCTTTCAATAGAATTTCTATCCCTATCTCGACGAATGCAACTAGATTGTATCCATCCTATAATCTTCTATGGCTAGCTATATGGTCCCTTTATTTGGCACACTTAGACTTGGCATATTCCTTTGCATTCTTGAAAACTGCAGGACACCAAAATCCTACACCAGATGTGACAAATTGTCTGACCATAAGATTGTATTATGCGTTTTTTTTTTCTAGCACTATAAAGGTTTCATCTTAGCTTAGTCACATTTAAAAAAATAAAAATTATTCACTCATGCTTCTGAAACCCTAACTCTAATCACTGTCTTTGTTAATATAATATTTTGTTTTTGTTGATATAATACTTCGTCTTTGTTAATATATCACTAAGGACACCGTTAATTTGTGGAATCCCCATCTTCAGAAATACATTGAAACATTACGATAGACATAGATGGTTGATTTGATTTGTTTAAATGTATTTAACATATGATTTAATATATTTATTATGTTCTATTTAATATATTTATTGCATTGCCTTAAATTTAATATATTTATTGCTTTAGATAATATCTATAGTGTTGGCTAACCCACGACATGAGGTTTAATAGTTGAGTGGAATCAGATGAAGATCTAAGGGACTTGACATGATGTGCATGCCTATATCAGGGTTTCGTTCAATCGAGGCACACACAACTTAAGAGGGGTAGGTGTTTCAAGGAAGAATAAGTAAAAATAGAAGATCAAGGAAAATACAGCTTGTGGTTACACTTATGGGTGATTATCACTTTATGGATGATCAATTTGTTGGAGACTATTATGAATTTAATTTAATTAACAAAAGTGATTCTAAATTTCAATCCTAAGTACCAGACTACAAATGCTAATGATCCTGGCTAAATACCTTTAATTGTTTAAGATTATAACCATAACACTCATCAGTTTTATGCGCAATTTATTTTCCCAGAGATATATGTAGCATCCCCACCCCTGATCCACCAAAGGTTGGGGAATGCCACCAAAAAACTTTCATGCTCTGATACCACATTGTAATTTGACCATCCACCCAGGCTCAACCATGCTACTCCATAAAAATAATCACAACTTTTTATACCAATTTCTAGCATACCCAACCATAAACATGTTGGGGTATGCCACACAAAAATTCTTGCGAAACATCCTACACACCCAAGCCACCCAAGCTGAGGCATGCCAACTTCATAAAAATAAAAATACCATCTGTGTGAACATATAAAACATAAAACATATAACATACACTTCTAATACATATATTAATGCATAATTAACGGTAAGCCTACACATGCAACATATACAGACAATACTCATAAAATTATAACACATGTGCAAATACACAACTTGTAAATGAACATAGAAGTGGTACTTATATTTTAATAGAATACCACCAACTATGTGCAGACCTTCCACGAACCTCCCAGCCTTAGACTGCGATGCTCATCACTCTCAGCAGTGGGGCACCCCGGAGATGGGACTAAACTCCACCCGGGTAAACAGATTCTTAGGCTAGGTCGAGGCAACAGGAAGTTGCACAGAAAATGTGAAGGGTTTTGTCCCAGAATCCAACTCATACTCACATCCTACAACCTCTCATTCCCCACATGCCTGTCCCACCCTAGGAAGTGTACCCCTTCTCTTCTCAACAGTCCTTTGGTTGCCCCACTTCCCTTCCAAGGCTTCAGCAATAGGCCAGATATGAATTCTCGGAGCACTATGGCAGTAGTTGAGCTCCTTCTAGGAAAACCACTTTCCCGATAACCTCTCTCACCTAGAGAGATTTTCTCACGGGCCTGACAACCTCCTTCCTCTTTCCCAGCCAACTCTCTCACCTGGAGAGAGTTTCTCATAGGCCTGACAATCCTTCTTCTTTAATCCAGCTCCTTAGAAAACCAACAAGGTGATAGGGGAAACAAGACTCGGTATGGACGCAGAAAATGGCATCCAACCATGCTTAGTCCAGAAACTGCGTTGGCAGCAATAGCCAATCATTCAGACACAGAACGGGCTCAGGAAAAACAGATGCGTTGGTCTTTCCAGGAAATGCACAGGGTAACTCAACGTATAGTTGCAGGTTCCAGAGTTGCATGCAGTTTTCATAGGTACGTGCATGCTCAGATGTCAACAATGGAGGTAATGGTTCCCTGCGTGCATGCGTGAGTGTGTCGCTGGGGAGCTGGCCAGAATGGAAGAGAACCCCCAAGAATGATGAATTTTCCAAATATAACTGCATGTCCCAAATCGGGCACCTATCCTCATGAAGTTGCATGAGCTCCACTTAACATTTGTCCCCTTCCCACGGGAACTTAAGATGACATAGGTTATGTCCAACCTTAGTATTTAGGAAATAATAATATAATATTATTCCCAAAGAGATAATCCCTCAAGTGTATCCCTTTTCCTAGCCTCTTATCCCCATCCCTTTCCCTACCTAGTGGATCTTAGTCCCAAATTCTCTTTCATTGTGTTTGGTCTACACTTAGTGATGTATTTATATTATTGATATGAGTATTTACATATACAAACACAGCCTCATTGGCCTTTAGCATCTAGGCTCTCTGGCCCAATCATCACATAAGCCTCCCAACTTATAAACACTTGGCTTACCATCCTACAAAACATATTTACATTCATATTTACAATTGGGACTCGATATTGGGGTGTTACAATCCACTCCCCTTATTTATGCATTTTCCTTAGTGCATTATATACCATGTATAATTAAAAATTCGTCAAAAGGCTCTAAGATTTAGCTATTGGAAGCTTGTTATCCATCTGGTGCTCTACTTTCCAACACAAATTATTGTATTCATACTGCAGCTGGAAGTCCATTTCTCTATTCCATAGAGATGCTTCCAGAAATAATTCATTTCATTGTTCCATTTGAAACGCCCTCCTTATGGCAGCTACCATGCCATAAGCATCCTTGAGTTGCCTCATCCTTGTTGCACTCACCCTTCCAGGCTCAGATATCCCTTCACTACCACACAATCCTTCAGTGATCCATCTTGACAAGGATTTCACACACAAGGAGAGCACTTACTCATTACCAGAACCCCACCAAGGTTCTACAATTATAGGCCTTTAGTGTCCTCCACAGTAGTTGTTCTTTACCAACAATCCAACTTTAATCAATATTATCTCATCTACATCACACACATGCAGTTATCATCAGAGGTCATAAAATAATTCATTTAGAACTCAAAATTATTTCATAAGTAATTCAAATTTTCCCCAAAATATGAAATTCTCTTTCATCATTTTTTTCATTTTTGTTGCAATAATAGGATACAATATTTCGTGTGGCTTTCAGCAACCACCATACTTAATACCATTTTTCCTACAATGATTCTATCTTGCATTCAACCAACAAATTGTCAGTATTTCTTGTACATCATACTCTCATTGCAATATGTAAAAAAACCTTAGGAAGTGTTCTTAGAATTTTCTATAACTAATAATTCAATCACAACTATAAAACAATTTATCAGATAGAATGAAAAATCATTCTATGCATACGTGTGTTCATAATTAATATCACTAAGTTCATTACTTATTTTTCTGAACAGAAAATTTCATGTATTCAATGCTCATATGACTACTTGACTTGCAACTCTCCTGTTGCAATGTCTAACAGCTCCTGAAATGTTCTCAACTCCATGGGTTAACAACATTTTAGTCGTTAGTATAATTATTTCCATGCAATAATATATATACATGCACTCACAAAATGCATTTAGCAAATGCATTTAAGTATGCAATTCTATCATATATGAGTGAAACTCTGCCACTTACTAGGTATGAGTGCAACTCTCAATGCAAAATTGCATTGATTTTTAGAACGATATTTATATAAGTCATGTATCTCACCATCGATAAATTGGAAATCTGGCCAATGTCTTGACACATTCTCCAGACACCTCCCGTTGTCTTCTTGATTATTTGGATGCCTTCCTTTTTGACCCGAACACTACACCAAGAATATAATTTTTTGGTGTGCATTAGTGTTAGAAAAAATGTTGCATTCCAAGTTTTATTTTAAGGTAGTAAGCTCATTGGGTATTTGTGGGGTACGCAACCTTTCTATATCCATACTTTGCCATATCCAACCATGTCCTGGTCTCATACATGACTATGTTTCCTTGGATCATTCCTATAACAAGTTCTTATCTTGTATTTCTTTGGTTATTACCTTGTAACTAAATTAACATGACATGCTTGTATGTCAATGTGTGCATTCAAAATCTAGGAAGCTTTGATAACTATTACAGGCCTCTAGTCTTTACCACACCTAGTGGTATCTTATTCTTGTTAATGTACTTAAACAATACCATATTGTGTATTATAAGAATTCAATTTGGGGAAATTATGACATGAATTTCCCTTCAACAATTATGCAACATAATTTCCAAATAAATACTTACCTGCATAGTTTTCATTAAATAAATCTAATGTTACCTGATTAGTTGATGACAGTAGAAGATTCCATGCTTCTTTTATCATACTTATAACCAACAATTCATCTTTATATTGATTCCTTCCATAGGCAACAACATCACCTGCAACACTTGCAAACATGTAAGAATTATCTCCTTATGGTTGTCCCAACAAGCCATAACATACTTGCTGCCACAGAAATTGCAGCAACTTCTTTCTTCCTGTAAAACTTTTCCTTGTTGATCCCAGAAGTCTTCAATTCTTCCTGGATTCCTAAATATTCATGTGCTCTCACTGTAATCATTGTACATGATTATATCTAACCTGAGCAATTTCTATCCAAATCACTCTTGGTTGTCTTTGCATTTCCAGCCAAATGTTAAGATGATATTAACCTTTAGCTTTTATTTATTTCTTGGATCCATCTATCCCAACTCATACCTGTATGAATTATAATTCCAATTATGTTGTCTTATAGAATTTGGATCTTCAACATCCATTTAATTTTTGGACTAAAATACTTCATCCCTTTTTTGAATGAATACTTTAGTACTTGAGGTTTCTTGCACTCTTCTCTCCTGTTTGACAACTAGCCTCAACTTTACTTACATAGCCAAAGTTTTATCATACTATAAAGATGTACATATGCCTCCTTTCCTAGCTGCATAGAATTAACCAAAAGTTCTTAACACTGCTTTTACCTTACCATCATACTTTCAAGTGATACCTCCAACCTCTAGGGATGTCACTCATGGCTCTATGCCACTTAAGCTAGATTCTTCCCAGGCACCATCTCCTTTACATTCAAAACCATGCATAGAACCATTTTCTTCTTCATGGTTCCTTATTGACTCTCTACAGAGATGCATTTCTTATTGAAGTATTTCTTGGATTTGACATCTCCATGTTATTGTGTAGATATCTTCAATACCTTTGGAATGCATCAACAATCCACTACTATTCTTGTTTTCCCTCCTGGAGTGTTGTCACGCGTTCCTATTAGCTTGATATATACCTCGTGATCTCTTCTTCCATTATCTTAGGATGTTCAAGGACTTGACTCCATCCATGAATATTTCATTGTCGACCTTACATACTTGCAACCACATATTATGTTGATATTAATTTTTAGAATTCTCCCTTTTTCTTGGATCCCTCTGATCCAACTCCTACATGACCCAATTATATTTCTAGTCATATTCTTTGAGCAACCTTGGATATTTAACACCAATTTATGTCTTGAATAAATTGATATAAACTTTTCTTAATTGGTCATATCATCACTTGGGCTTGCTTGATGACTATTACTTTCATTTGTCTTGACCTAGTTGATTTCCTTCTAACATGCATGCTCAACTTCCAACATGCCATCTTGATGCCTTTCATACCATGATTCCACTACACACTCTATTAGCAATAGATGGAGGTGATACCTCCAAACTGCAGGAATGATCCTTGATTCTCTTCTATCTGTAGACATCTGTGGAACCTTTTTCTGGAAACCTCTTTCCAAGACCTTTCCAATGACTACTTCCTTGCTCAATTCTGAATTTTGAGTAGAAATTTATGAACAATTGCAAATTTTCCTTTCAATGATGTTATCCATGTGCAGTTATTATCCTTTCTTAGAGCCAAAATAGATCTTAGACCTTTGTTGGATCCCCTCATAAGGTTCATAGACCTTATTTAGCACTTTTTATTTGGGTTTGAACAGCCAAAACCCCACACACTTCCTTCCTAAGCCCTTTTCTTTCTTTAAAACAATTTTCAGGAATTATCCCCTTTTCTTTGGTACCCAATCTCATGTGACCACGAGCTATGACCAAGCACTAATTGATAGGTTCTTGTTCGTAGCTTCAATAATTCAGGGCTATGGAACTTCGGGCTTCAGAGCTTTCTTACCCTTCCTCATTAATTTCTCCCGAACGTCGAACTAGCGAACTCTCAGACTGGCTCTCTAGAGCTTCGCACTTCAGAGGTTCTTACAACTTCATAATCCAATTTCCCTTAATATCGAACTCCCCAAATTTTGAGGCTTACTTAGTACAGTGCACCCAGGGTGCTACGTGTCATCAATACAGAGGTGACACATGGCCTAATCAACTGTTGATGCATGTCATATTCTCATTGGCACAAATGAACTGTCAAACGCACAAAAAAATAGACACGTGGCATGTGTACGATGGTATACATCACCATAGGTGACATCGGCATGCCACGTCACTTTCGTATTCTGTGACTTCGATGAACTTTCCACCTGCACATCTATAATATCCCAAATGTTGAATTTTTGAATACTCAGAGGACGTATTGATCGACGG
The DNA here is from genome assembly GCA_010110895.2 of Picea sitchensis. NCBI lineage: Eukaryota > Viridiplantae > Streptophyta > Pinopsida > Pinales > Pinaceae > Picea > Picea sitchensis. Next base: position 93,012 of record SNQJ01S0006262.1, on the reverse strand, counting down.
TCCTCATTCATTGTTTAGATCAACGGTAATCAGGAGCTCCAGGACTATGGGCTTCGGGAGTTCTGAGGCTCCATATTGCGATGCCACCTATATTTTTGAATTGGCGAACTCTTGGAGTCTTCAACAACAACCATGCACCAGGGGGGTGCTACGTGGTAGAAAATGAGTGGAAACATGGTCGTATCTGACTGGTGACACATGTCCTATTTCAATTGGCTAGAACATTCTTTGAAACGCTTGAATAATGATCACACGTGGAAAGCATATAGTGTTCCCACGTCACCGTAGGTGACTTCAGCAGCCACGCCATTCCCATGCTTCTTGAGTTTGAAACTTCGGGCTTCAGAGGTTTCTACCTCATCACTCTGTGATTTCCAAGAAAGTCGAACCCATGTCTCTTCAGAGCTCCAGCGCTCTCGTGCTTTGGACTTCGACAAATTTCACAACCTCCTCTAACATTTCTTCCAAATTCCATATTTCTAAATTTGGTGGTTTCCTTAGCTCTCTTGTCATTCCATTATGGTGGTAACACATCGCCCCACCAACAAGAAACACGTGTCAGGTCACAATTGATTAGAAAGGCATGTCAAATGTACAAAGTAGGTGACATGTGCCAGTCTAGGGTAGGTCTACATCACCCTAGGTGACATCATCATGTCACGTCACATTGGCACTTCAAAACTTCGACACTTTGAGCTTCAGAATTTTTTACATCCACAAATTTGTTAACTTCTGAATGTCAAACTGTCAAACAATTTATTTCCGAGAGCTTCAGGACTTCGGAGCTCTGGTACTTTGGATATTTCCTCAACATCTAACTTTATAACACTCGAAAATCAAACTAACGAACTTCTAAACCATCGCTCTCCGAAGCTTTATTACTTCGACACTCTGGAGCTTTGTCACTTCGGGCTTCGAGAGATCCCACTCTAGCACACATCGTAACTCCCGAACATCAAATTTTTGAACAGGATAATCTGCAGACATGCCTCTCCGAAAATGGATGGTCTGTATTTACTATGGAGATCGAGTCTTCGAAATATTTAATATCTCCTTCACTCAATTCCTGTGAACGTCGAATTCCCTAACCTCTCAACTTTCTGAGTTCCATGTAGTACAACTATCATCATATAATATGGTGACACATGGACCCCATGTGTCGAACTGGTATTGGTCCAACAAGGTCATCAAAGTACAATTATGATTGATACGTGGCATGACTAGAGGAGGTCCACGTCACCCTAGGTGATGTCATCATGCCACATCATAATTTTTGGTTCAGCACTTTGACACTTTAGGCTTCGGGAGATTTCTTGACTTATCACTGTAATGTCCCCACTTTGGGACATCATCATAGGGCAGAGATTTATGATGACTAGAGTAGCCAGATGGGTGCTAGAGCGAGTACAGGGGTATTTGAGAGGCATTGTGGGGTACATCTTGCATTGATGATCATATTCCATCATTATGAGCCATTCCGCACAGGTTGGCTTTGGTTTTGTTGCATTCCGATGATTTCCATGATTTTGACTATTTTGAGCTATAAGTCAATGGAATTCACTGAAGAGGTCATTTTGGGCACATTACTTGG
>SNQJ01S0006262.1:57027-70401 GCA_010110895.2 Picea sitchensis | reverse complement strand
ATGTTTCGGCGTGTCAATCTTATTGCATATGGTTGAGGTATGTTCCATGGTTATCTCTTTCTATTATTTGCTGCATACACACATATAAACACATCTAAAAGGTAGATCAACAAAGTGTTTGACGAAATACCTCACTCAGAAAATGTTTTAAAAAGACACCAAAACAGTGATGATCCTTTCATAATGGCTTGGGATCATTACAATCACCATGTTTCTCTCGAACTCTGAATTTTCATAAAACTGCTTCCCATAACTCGAGACTCTGGGGCTCCAAAACTTCGGAGCTTTTCTTAACATTACCTCTTGTTTCTCCCAAACTCTGAATTTCTGAACTACCGAAATTCTGCATGGTTGATCCATGGACACGTGTCCCTATTAATCAAATGGTCCAGATGAGTTCTGGACTTCGGGACTTCAGTAGGAAGTCCCTTATGTTTGCACTTGAACCAATTTCCCCAAACTATGAACCACTAAACTAATTGGGTAAAATCCACGACTCTCCTTCTCCTGGATGATCTATGGATTAAAATGACTCCGAGACTTCGGAACTTCAGGATTTGGCTCCTTTTTCTCAACAAAACATAAACTTCAGCAAATTCACAAAGTCTGAAGGGCTTGGAGGTTAACTGTCGTGCACCTTTTTCCATATCTGATGGCTGGAAAGGGTCTTCCTCCCCCCCGCCCAGATCCTACATCTCAAATTCAATATTTTGGTTATCGACCACGATCGTTGTGATTTCTCAAACTACTATACCTCCTGATCTTTTTAACACAGCCAATGCGTTCTCTCAGCGCCCTCCTGGCACTCTGTAATTTCAATTTCCACTTAGACGGCCCATCCAGGTTCAGTGTTGAAACCATGGGCTTTGATACCATATTGTAGCATCCCCACCCCCAGACCATCGAAGGTCGGGGAAATCCACCGAAAAACTTTCATGCTCTGATACCATATTGTAATTTGACCAGCCACCCAGGCTAGACCATGCTACTCTATAAAAACAATCAAAAATTATGATACCAATTTGTAGCATACCCATCCATAAATCTGTTGGGCTATGCCACATCAAAATTCTTGCAGAACATCCTACACACCTAGGCCACCCAATCTGGGGAATGCCAACTTCATAAAAATAACAATACCATCTGTATGTAGATATAAAACATAAAACATACAACCTACTCTATTAATACATAGATTAATACACAATTAACAGTAAGCCTACACATGCAACATATACAAGTGATACTCATAAAATTATAACACATGTACAAATACACAACATGTAAATGAACATAGAAGTGGTACTTGTATTTTAATAAAAGATAAAAAACTACATGCAGACCTTCCACAAACCTCCCAGACTTAGAGAACTATGCTCATAACTCTCAACAGTGGGTCACCCCCGAGCCACCCAGCTAAAGGGATTCGTAGGCTAGGTTGAGGAAACAAGAAGCTTCATAGAAAATGGGAATGGTTATGTCGTAGGACCCAACTCGTACTCACATCCTATAGCTTCTCATTCCCCACATGCATGTCCCACCCTAGGAAGTGTGCCCCTTCTCTGCTCAATAGTCCTTCGGCTTCCCCACTTCCCTTCCATAGCTTTAGCAACAGGTCATATAGGAATTATCATAGCACTATAGTTGTAGTTGAGATCCTTCCAGGAAAACCACTTCCCCAACAACCTCTCTCACCTGGAGAGAGATTCTCATAGGCCTGACAACTTGATTCTTTTTTCCAGCCAACTCTCTCACCTGGAGAGAGTTTCTCACAAGCCTGACAATCCTGCTTCTTCAATCCAGCTCCTTAGCAAACTAGCAAGGTGATAGGGGCAACAAGACTCGGTATGGACGCAGACAGTGGCAACCAACCATGCTCATTCCAGAAACTGCGTTGGAAGCAACAACCAACCATTAAGACACAACACGATGTTAGGAGAAAATAGGTGCATTGGTCTTTCCAGGAAATGCATAAGGTAACTCAAGATATAGTTGCACGTTCCATAGTTGCGTGCAGGTTATAGTAATAAGTGCATGCTCATATGTCAACAATGGAGGTAATGGTTCCCTGTGTGGATGTGTCAATGTGTGCATTGGGATCTGGCCAAAATGGAAGCGAACCCCCAATAATGATGAGTTTTCCAAATATAATTGCATGTCCCAATTCGAACACCTGTCTTCATGAAGTTGCATGAGCTCCACTTAACATTCGTTCCCTTCCCATGGGAACTTAGGATAACATAGGTTATATCCAACCTTATTTTTTAGTAAATAATAATGTAATATTATTCCCATAGAGATAAGCCCTCAAGCTTAGCCATTTTTCCAGACTCTTAGCCCCATCCCTTTCCCTACCTAGTGGATCTTAGTCCCCAATTCTCTTTCTTCGTGGTAGGTCTATACACACAATGATGTATTTATATTATTGATATGAGTATTTACATATAAAAGCACAGGCTCATTGGCCTTTAGCATCTAGTCTCTCTGGCCCAATCATCACATAAGCCTCCCAACTTATAAACACTTGGCTCACCAGCCTACAAAACATATTTACATTCACGTTTACAATTTGGGCTCGATCTTGGGGTGTTACAATCCCCTCCCCTTATTTATGCATTGTCCTCAGTGCATTATATACCATATATAATTCAAAATTATTCAAAAATCTCCAAGCTTTTGCTATTGGAATCTTGTTATCCATCTAGTGCTCTACTTTCCAACACAAATTCTGGTATTCATACTGCAGCTGGAAGTCCATTGCTCTATTCCATAGAGTTGCTTCCGGAAATAATTCAACTCATTGTTCCATTTGACACGTCCTCCTTATGGAAGCTACCATGCCATAAGCATCCTTGAGTTGCCTCCTTGTTGCTCTCACCCTTCCAGGCTCAGGTGTCCCTTCACTGCCACACAATCCTTCAGTGATCCATCTTGCCAAGGCTTTCACACAAGGAGAGAACTGACTCATTACCAGAACCCCAACAAGGTTCTACAATTATAGGTCTTTATTGTCCTCAACAGTAGTTTTTATTTCCCATCATTCCAACTTTAATCAATATTATCTCATTTGCATCACACACATGCAGTTATCATGAGAGAACATAAAAGAATCCATTTGGAACTCAAACTTATTTCATAAGTAATTCAACTTTTCAAAAAAATATGAATTTTTTTTCATAATTTTTTTTCATTGTTGTTTCAATAATAGGATGCAATATTCCTTCTGGCTTTCAACAAGAACCGTGTTGAATACCATTTTTCCTGCAATGCTTCAATCTTTCATTCAACCAACAAATTGTCAGTATTTCCTGTACACCATATTCTCATTGCAATATGTACAAAAACCTTATGAAGTGTTCTTATAATTGTCTATAACTAACAATTCAATCACAACTACAAAACAATTTATTAGATATAATGAATTATCATTCTATGCATACACATATTCATAATTAATATCAGTAAGTTCATTACTTCTTTTTTTGAACAGAAAAATTCATGTATTCAATGCTCATATGACTACTTGACTTGCAAATTTCATGTTGCAATGTTTAAAAACTCTTGAAATGTTCTCAACTCCATGAGTTAGCAACATTTCACTCGTTAGTATAATTATTTCCATGCAATAATATATATGCATGCACTCTCAAAACACATTTAGCAAATGCATTTAAGTATGCAATTCTATCATGTATGAGTGAAACTCTACCACTTACTAGGCATGAGTGCAACTCTCAATGCATATCTATTCATTGCACCTTTGCATTGATTTTCAGAATGATATTTATCTAAGTCATGTATCTCACCATCCATAAATTGGAAATATGGCCAATGTCTTGACACATTCTCCAAACATTTCCCATTGTCTTCTCAATTATTTGGATGCCTTCCTTTTCAACCCAAACACTACACCAGAAAATGATTTTATGGTGTGCATTAGTTTTAGAAAAAACGTTGCAGTTCAAGTGTTATTTAAAGGTAGGAAGCTCATTGGTTATTTGTGGGGTATGTAACCTTTCTATATCCATACTTTTTCATATCTGACCATTTCATGGTCTCATACATGACTATCTTTCCTGGCATCATTCCTATAACAAATTATTATCTTTATTTCTTTGGTTATTACCTCATAACCAAATTAACATGACATTCTATTATGTCAGTGTGTGCATTCAAAATCTAATAATATTTGATAACTATTATAGGCCTTTAGCCTTTACCACACCTAGTGGTATCTTATTCTTGTTAATGCACTTAAACAATACCATACTATGTATTATAAGAATTCAATTTGGGGAAATTATTACTTGAATTTTCCTTCGACAATTTTGCAACATAATTTCCAAAGAAATACTTACTTGCATAGCTGCCATTAAAAAAATTTGATGTTACTTGATTTGTTGATGACAGTAGAAGCTTTCATGCTTCTTTTATCAGAATTATAACCAACACTTCATCTTTATATTGCTTCCTTTCATAGGCAACAACATCACCAACAATACTTGCAAACATGCAAGCATTCTCTCCTTATGGTTGTCCCAACAAGCCATAACATACTTGATGCCACAAAAATTGCAACAACTTCTTTCTCCCCGTAAAGTTTTCCTTGTTCATCCCAGAAGTCTTCAATTCTTCCCAAATTCCTGAATCTTCTTATGCTCTCACTGTAATCATTGTACGTGATTATTTCTTACCTAAGCAATTTCTAGCCAAATAACTCTTGGTTATCTTTGCATTTCTAGCCAAATGCTAAGTTGATATTAACCTTCAGATTTTATTTATTTTTTGGATCGATCTTCCCAACTCATACTTGTATGAATTATAATTCCAATTATGTTGTCTTATAGACTTTGGATCTTCAAGATCCATTTACTTTTTGGATTGAACTACTTCAGCCCTTTCCTGACTGAATACTTTAGTACTTGAGGTTTCTTGCACTCTTCTCTCCTCTTTGACAACTAGACTCAACTTGACTTTCATAGCCAAAGCTTTATTATACTATAAAGATGTAGATATTCCTCCTTTGCTAGTTGCATAGTATTAATTGAAAGTACTTAACACTTAGTTTACCTTACCATCATAATTTCAAGTGATACCTCCAACCTCTGGGGATGTCACTCATGGATCTATACTACTTAAGTTGGATTCTTGTCAGGCACCATCTCCTTTACATTCAAAATCATGCATAGAACCATTTTATTCTTCATCGTTCCTTATTCACTCTCTACAGAGATTCATTTATTTTTGAATTATTTCTTGTCTTTCACACCTCCATGCTATTGTGGAAATATCTTCAATACCTTTGGAATGCATCAACAATCTACTATTATTCTTGTTGTCTCTCCTGGAGTGTTGTCATGCATTCATATTAGATTGATATCTACCTCATGATCTCTTCTTCCATCATCTTAGGATGTTCAAGGACTTGACTCCATCCATGAATCTTTCCTTATCTACCATGCATACTTGCAACAACATATTATGCCGATAATAATTTTCAGCGTTCCCCCTTTTTCTTGGATCCCTCTTATCCAACTCCTACATGACCAAATCATATTTCAAATCATGTTCTATAAATAACCTTGGATATTTAACACCAATTTATTTCTTGAAGCAATTGATTTAACCTTTTCTTAATTGATCATATCATCACTTGGACTTTCTTGATGACTATTACTTTCAGTTGTCTTGACCCAGTTGATTTCCTTCTAACATGCATGCTCAACTTCCAACATGCTATCTTAATGCATTTCATACCATGCTTCCACTGCGCACTCTGTTAGAAATAGAAGGAGGTTCTACCTCCAATCTGTATGAATGATCCTTGATTCTCTTCTATCTATAGACAGTCCTACTTCTTCAATCCAAATCCTTATAAAACCAACAAGTGATAGGGGAAGAAAGAATCAGTATGGACGTAGACAATGGAAGCCAGCCACACTTAGTCCAGAAATTGTGTTGGCAACAACATCTAACCATTAATACACAACACAGGCTCAGGAAGAAAAAGGTGCGTTGGTCTTTCCAAGAAATGCACAGGGTAACTCAAGGTATACTTGCAGGTTCTAGAGTTGCGTGTAGGTTTCATAGGTACATGAATTCTCAGAGGTCAACAATGGAGGTAATGGTTCCCTGCAGGAATGCATGAGTTTGTCCCTGGGTAGCTATCCAGAATGGAAGCAAACCCCCAAGAATGACGAGTTTTCCAAATATAACTGCATGTCCCAAATCGAACACTTGTCCCAATGAAGTTGCATGAGCTCCACTTAACATTCGTTCCCTCTCCACAGGAACTTAGGATAACATAAGTTATGTCCAACCTTAGTTTTTAAGAAATAGTAATATAATATTATTCCCATAGAGATAAGCCCTCAAGCTTATAGCCCTTTTCCTAGACACTTAGCCCCATCCCTTTCCCTACCTAGTGGATCTTATTCCCCAATTCTCTTTCATCATTTTCGGTCTACACGCGGCGATATATTTATATTATTGATATGAGTATTTACATATACAAACATAGGCTCATTGGCCTTTAACATCTAGGCTCTCTGGCCCAATCATCACATAAGCCTCACAACTTGTAAACACTTGGCTCACCATCCTACAAAACATATTTACATTCACATTTACAATTGAGGCTCGATCTTGGGGTGTTACAATCCCCTCCCCTTTTTTATGCATTGTACTCAATTCATTATATAGCATGTATAATTCAAAATTATTCAAAAATCTCCAAGATTTAGCTACTGGAAGCTTGTTATTCATTTGGTGCTCTACTTTCCAGCACAATTGATGGTATTCATACTTCATCTGGAAGTCCATTTCTCTATTCCATAGAGCTGCTTCCGAAATAATTCAGCTCATTGTTCCATTTGACACACCCTCCTTATGGTAGCTACCATGCCATAAGCATCCTTGAGTTTCCTCCTCCTTATTGCACTCACCCTTCCAGGCTCAGGTATCCCTTCGCTTCCACACAATCCTTCATCGATCCATATTTGTAAGGATTTCACACACAAGGAGAGCACTAACTCATTACCAGAACCCCACCAAGGTTCTACAATTATAGGGCTTTAGTGTCCTCAACAATAGTTGTTCTTTCCCAGCATTCCAACTTTAATTAATATTATCTCATCTGCATCACAAACATGCAGTTATCATGAGAGAACATAAAATAATTCATTTAGAACTCAAACTTATTTCGTAAGTAATTTAACTTTTCCCCAAAATATGAAATTCTTTTTCATAATTTGTTTTCATTGTTGTTGAAATAATAGGATGCAATATTCATTTTGGGTTTCAGCAAGGACCATGTTGAATACCATTTTTCCTGCAATACTTCAATCTTGCATTCAGCCAACAAATTGTCTGTATTTCGTGTACATCATACTCTCATTGGAATATGTATAAATACCTTATGAAGTGTTCTTATAATTGCTTATAACTAACAATTCAATCACAACTACAAACAATTTATTACATAGAATGAATTATCATTCTATGCATATGCCTGTTCATAATTAATATCAGTAAGTTCATTACTTCTTTTTATGAACATAAAATTTCATGTATTCAATGCTCATATGACTACTTGACTTCCAAATTTTTTGTTGCAATGTCTATAACAACTCCTGAAATGTTCTCAACTCCATGAGTTAGCAACATTTCAGTCGTTAGTATAATTATTTCCATGCAATAATATATATTCATGCACTCACAAAACACATTCAATAAATGCATTTAAGTATGCAATTCTATCATGTATGAGTGAAACTCTGCCACTTACTAGGCATGAGTGCAACTCTCAATGCATATCTATTCAATGCACCTTTGCATTGATTTTCATAATGATCTTTATCTAAGTCATGTATCTCAGCATCCATAAATTAGAAATCCAGCCAATGTCTTGACACATTCTCAACACACTTCCCATTGTCTTCTCAATTATTTGGATGCCTTCCTTTTCGACCCGAACACTCCACCAAGAATTTAATTATGTGGTGTGCATTAGTGTTAGAGAAAAGGTTGCAGTCCAAGTTTTATTTAATGGTAGGAACCTCATTGGGTATTTGTGGGGTACGTAACCTTTCTATATCCATACTTTGCAATATCCAACCATGTCTTGGTATCACACATGAATATATTTCTTCACATCATTCCTATAACAAGTTCTTTTATTTCATTTCTTTGGTTATTACCTCGTAACCAAATTGACATGAAATGTTATTATGTCATTGTGTGCATTCAAAAGATAAGAAGCTTTGATAACTATTACAAGACTCTAACGTTTACCAGACCTAGTGGTATCTTATTCATGTTAATGCACTTAAACAATACCATAATGTGTATTATAAGAATTCAATTTGGGGAAATTCTTACATGAATTTCCCTTCGACAATTATGCAACATAATTTCAAAATAAATACTTACCTGCATAGCTTCCATTAAACAAATTTGATGTCACCTTATTAGCTTATTACAGTAGAATATTTCATGCTTCTTTTATCAGACTTATAACCAACACTTCCGCTTTCTATTGCTTCCTTCCATAGGTAGAAACATCACCAGCAACACTTGCAAAAATCCAAGAATTATCTCCTTATGTTTTTCCCAACAAGACATAACATACTTGATGTCACAGAAATCGCAGCAACTTCTTTCCCCCTGTAAAAATTCTCCTTGTTGATCCCAAAAATCTTAAATTCTTCCTGGATTCCTAAATCTTCTTGTGCTATCACTGTAATCATTGTACATGATTTCTTCTAACCTGAGCAATTTCTAGCCAAATCACTATTGTATGTCTTTACATTTCCAGCCAAATGCTAACCTGATATTAACCTTCAACTTTTATTTATTTCCTAGATCCATCTACCCCAACTCATACTTGTATGAATTATAATTCCAATTATGTTGTCTTATAGACTTTGTTTCTTCAACATCCATTTACTTTTCGAACTGAACTACTTCATCCCTTTCCTGATTGAATACTTTAGTACTTGAGGTTTCTTGCACTCTTCTCTCCTCTTTGACAACTAGCATCAACTTGACTTTCATAGCCAAAGATTTATCATACTGTAAAGATGTACATATGCCTCCTTTTCTAGATGCATAGAATTAATTAGAAGTACTTAACACTTCTTTTACCTTACCATCATAATTCAAGTGATACCTCCAACCTCTAGGGATGTCACTCATGGCTCTATGCTACTTAAGTTGGATTCTTGTCAGGCACCATCTCCTTTACATTCAAAACCCTGCATAGAACCATTTTCTTCTTCATGGTTCCTTATTGACTCTCTACAGAGATTAATTTATTTTTGAAGTATTTATTAGCTTTTACATCTCCATGCTATTGTGGAAATATCTTCAATACCTTTGGAATGCATCAACAGTCCTCTACTATTCTTGTTTTCCCTACTAGAGTGTTGTCATGCATTCCTATTAGCTTGATATCGACCTCATGATCTCTTCTTCCATTATCTTAGGATGTTCAAGGACTTGACTCCATCCATGAATCTTTCCTTGTCTACCTTGCATATTGTTATAACCCTAAATTGCACCACACATGCTTACCTGGCATCAGGCCAACTCATATCCCTTCTTTGCCAAAACACTGCTGAACAACTCTTTGAAAATCCTCTTGAATAAAGGCCCATGCACCCTAACTCATTATTGCACTCGTGTACATGCTGGCTGACCCAAAACAACCCGCATGGACCGACAAAAGCATGAAAAAAGGAAATTTTTCGACGGAACAAAAAGCTATGGGTGAGTTAACTGAAACTCCCAGCCATCCATGGTCGAGGGTTCATCCAAATACCTAGCTCCTTCTAGCCTATAAAAGAAGGGGTAGGGGTACCATTTTAAGGGAGGAAGAATATAGCAAAGAAACTCTACCCATTTACGTATTCCATTGTCCCAACCCTTTAGCCTTTCCTAATGCCAAAGGAGATTTAAAGCAAAGTAGTTGAAGTACAGAAGAAGAGGAGCCCAGGATCAGGTTCAAGAAGCGGTGGCCGGTCTAAGCTTTTGTAAGCTGACTCATTTTAAGTAATAAAGAGAATGCTTTTCCTGTCCCAATTCATGAACTTTTTATGGTTTGATTAGTTTATGTTTTATTTCTAACCCGTGAGTATATAAGTAGTATGCATACATAGTTGTTGCTCGTCTTGAATGAAGGCCAGCTTTGGAAGGAGTATTGTGAACAAGTAATCAAGCACAATGGAGGATCGACATCAAACGCCGGTAATGAGGTAGGTTGATCTTTCCATGCATTTACTAAGAAAAGGGGATTTAAATCTAGGGATGAAGGTAGAAAGTAATTTCTATTCGGTCATATCTGCATGCAAAGTCTAAACTCTATTTGCTAGTCCGTAGGGTGTTTTTNATTTACGTATTCCATTGTCCCAACCCTTTAGCCTTTCCTAATGCCAAAGGAGATTTAAAGCAAAGTAGTTGAAGTACAGAAGAAGAGGAGCCCAGGATCAGGTTCAAGAAGCGGTGGCCGGTCTAAGCTTTTGTAAGCTGACTCATTTTAAGTAATAAAGAGAATGCTTTTCCTGTCCCAATTCATGAACTTTTTATGGTTTGATTAGTTTATGTTTTATTTCTAACCCGTGAGTATATAAGTAGTATGCATACATAGTTGTTGCTCGTCTTGAATGAAGGCCAGCTTTGGAAGGAGTATTGTGAACAAGTAATCAAGCACAATGGAGGATCGACATCAAACGCCGGTAATGAGGTAGGTTGATCTTTCCATGCATTTACTAAGAAAAGGGGATTTAAATCTAGGGATGAAGGTAGAAAGTAATTTCTATTCGGTCATATCTGCATGCAAAGTCTAAACTCTATTTGCTAGTCCGTAGGGTGTTTTTCCCCAACAACAGAATTGGCAACCGTACTGGGGATTAACTCTTTAGGGTTCCTGGAATTTCATTTAGTTTTTGGGTAGTTTAAAGACTAGTTTTTCTTGCTTGTCTTTTCTTTTCGTTTCTGTAAAGTCTGAGCTAGCAGGGAGTCTGGTTTTCCATACTAGCTTTCCCTGACTTTTGCTTGACTGTGTTTTTCGGGACCCACAGAGGTACACGCGGCCTGCACAAGGCCTGCACGTGTGTACCCGTGCCCTATCCTCTTACATCCCGCCTGTGAACGCTAGCTGTAGAGGTAGCAGTAGCGTGTAGGAGTTCAGAGAACCTCAGAGGAAGTCCTCCTCTTCCCTGTCAGAATCACATATTCTCAGGAGGTTTTCTGTTAGAAAGAGTATTCAAGCCTTCAATGGATCCTGGTTATCAATATCAGTGGTCTCTTCCTGGTTTGGTCTGTCTGTTTTCATTTTTCTTAGAGTTTAAATATACACGCGGCCTGTACAAGGTCAGACCACATGTACACACCCTCTGTCTTTGTTCCGTGCGCGTTCACACGCGTGTTGTTTGAGTAACAGTCGCATGCTTGTACAGGCTACTTTTTGTTAAGGGTGAGGCAGTCATCATCTCCTTTGATAAGAAGTATTCCTCTCAGGTGTTTGAATCTTTGTTTGAACAGTCAGTAGCTTAGGATTATTTTTACCCTTAGCTTGCTTTTTCTCATTTAAAACGTTGTCAGAAAAATAAAATAAAAATTACGATTTTTAAACAAGTGTGAGAGTCATTGTTTTTATAATTGCTATTGCGTGATTTTTTAATCTGATTCTTTGCACTCTGCGCTTTAAGACAGAATTGTTTTTCTTGGTTTTTTGCTTGTCGGTATTTTCTCTTTCTTGCTTTACTAGCACTTAAATAAATAAAAAATCTCTTTTCATTTTCTTCTTTGGTTGAAGAGTGTGTTTATGCATCATTAGCTAGGGAAAAGTATTTTATTTCATAAGTTTTTGCAGTTCACTTAGATCATAAGTAGCTCATAGTTGAGTGAAATTCCTTTGAGTTTGTTGTCCAAAATCTTAGAAAAGTTAAAAAAACTTTCTTTTGAAAAGTTGTTGAAATTTTGCATTCAGTAAAAGTTTTGTTTCCAGCTTTTTTATTCATTTTTTTCTTTCGTCTTTTACACATCATCAGTTTCACCCTCATACCCCTTGACGTAAGACAAAGCCATAAAAGTAACACTAAATTTAAAATCTACTAGACTTTTATGTTTGTAGGGTTCACAAACTAGTTCAGGACTAGGGCCTTGGATTAGGTTGGAGAGGAAACTCTTCAAGCACATTTAAAATCAAACATTGGAGTCTGAGATAGGGAGTGTCTAAGTCCAGTTTCATGGAATTTATCTGGTACCCCCCTCTAACACAGGGGATAAACACGAGGTCTCATGTGGAAAGGTAGCGGAGATAACCCCTCCAAAGTCGGACCAATCGTAGTGGAGAACACATATAGAGGGTTTGTTTTGGGATTTTGTCGTTTGCATTTACCACGGGGCTTCATGGGTCTTGAATCTGTTCAAGGTCCTCAGTTGTCTTCCAGACCATTTTCTCTCGATACCCTTGACAGGTTTCGGGCTCGATACCCTTCTCATTGTGGTCTACCCGACTTTCGACTGTACCCGCCTGGTGACTATTCGCGTGCTGGCAACCTAGTTGCCAATATTTGTTAGGGACATACACAGGTGACTGCGGGGGTATATTGCGGTACCTAGGACATACATCAGGCCACGCTTTGCAGAGTATACCTAGAGGGTGCTTCCATGTTCAAGTTTCACTTACACCGGTAAATTTCTCTAGTGTTGGTTGTTGTAACTGGTCTTCCCATTAATTTAGTGTTTGCTTGTCTTATCTTCTAGGGACTTTTTTCTTCGTGTGTGTTACTTTTGAGCATTTAGACTACCTTAGAGTGTCTTGGATATTCTCACACAGTGGAGGATCCCAAGCTCCACTGGTCATGAAGGCTTCTTGGCCTACCGCTGGTTACACTAGAGCCACCCCCGCCCCCATTAAGGCAGAAGCTAGACCAACAAGGGTCTTTTGAAGTGACCAGGTTACAAACCATTATGCCCGAACAACCCCCGGAGGAATCGACCATTTTGGACCTTGAAGCAATCACTCTTGGCTCGGTTGAAACCTCAACCACTGATCTCTTGGCACTTTTTATTGTACCAATTCAATTTCACGAGTGCCAGACAGTGTCGCACACAGCAATGGAAACAAATGTTGTTACTTCTTCTGGGAATTCTTCAGTTCCCACCACGGTTGTCACCACAAGAGAGTCATCTCCTAACCTACCATCGTCGATCTGAGCCACCATGGTCTCGACCGCAACTACTTCGCACAGTGGTCCGAACCCGTCTTTGGCGGCGGCCACAACCCCTTTCACACCTAGTGCGAGAGGCCCTCCGTTCTCATACGGTATGCCTAGTTCGGGTACAAGTCTTGTACTGTCCTACTCCACT
>SNQJ01S0006262.1:40655-57017 GCA_010110895.2 Picea sitchensis | reverse complement strand
TCTGGGGGCAGGGAGCTCTAGCGCTCCTCTGCAAGGTCACATGGGGGGCACTCCTGTCTCTTTTAATGCTTTTCCTTACGCAGGAGGTCATATCCCTCCTTCGTTCCCTTCACTCGGTGGTTCACATCAGCAATCCGTCGGGCAACCTACACACAATAGTTTATTTGGAGCGGGGAGTCAAGGACCACCTTCGCATAGTATGCCAGTAGGTTCGACACCATTTTCTTGGAACGGAACGTTTGGTAACAACACCTTCTCGTCAGCCGCTTTCCCAACTGGGGGAAACCCCATTTTTGGACAATCAACTCCTGGGCAGGGTATTATTCCTGCACAGGGGGAAAACTTAGCAGGACCTTGGAATTCAGGGCAAGGATCCATTCCCTCCTCCAGAATGTCAATCTGGGGTAATTCTTTCCACAATCAATGGAACACCGGACACACTACTATGCCTATCCCTACATGACCAGCATGGGGTAATCCTTCCCAAATTCCTTCGAACACAATGCATGCCCAACAATCTATGTCATATTTGGGAAATCAGTCAATGATGTCTCCACATATGAAAAATCCTTACGCTGGCCAGGGCCATGGTTTTTACTAGAATCCGGGCCAGCAGCCAAACTTTTCTTGGCAACCTGGTGCCAGTCAAACTCCAGGACCCTTTTTCCCAGGTTATCAGCAACAACCCAAACTACCTTTCCTGAAAACTTTACACTTGCCAGATTTGACGAGGTTGTTGAATGACCCTATTTTTCATGATCTGCGTTGGCCTCCTATGCCGATGAAGTTTCATTTGGACATTCCAAAGTTCGAAGCCAAGCCTAATGAAGATCCAGGAGATCATGTGACTACTTTCCATCTTTGGTGCTCATCTAACTCATTGAAATATGACTCCGTACAGTTGTGATTGTTTCAACGTACTCTCATTGGGAGTGCCGCGAAATGGTACATTGAGCTTGATCGCTCAAGATATTCCTCTTTTGGCGAATTGGTGATGGCTTTCCTTAACCATTTCTAGTTACCTGTGAGATACGACGCTGGCACAGAGCTGCTCGCTAATTTCGAACAGACAATAGCGGACCATATCTCTGATCACATCCGAGAATGGAGACACCAGAAGAGTTTAATCAAAGTACCAGTCCCACCAACATTCCTGCATGAGTGGTTCCTTAAGTCTTTGATCCCGCAGTTATCCAAAGACGTTGTGACATCCAGATTTTTATATGAAGAAGATGCCATCATGAGGGCTCAACAGTTTGAGCTCATCTATTCTCAGTCTGGTTTATTATACAACATCTTGCCAGATGCGCCACGTTCAATACTGGATAAAACTAGATAGAGAGTTGGACTGCATGCCGATGGTATCGTCAGTTCAGCACAAACTAAGCTTGCATAGAAATTGACAAAGAAGTTGCAGCATTTATCCATACAACACACAGCGGTCAGCCAAACTACTGCTTTGGCTGCTCCCCCTACCCAAACGTCGGAAGTACACACAGTGCAATCGACTAACCCAAAGGCCACCCAGCAGCCTGAAGGGAAGGAAAAACAACGAAAGAAGGGTAAGGGGGGTAAAAAACCCAACAATAATGTTGGCGGGGACAACACTGAAAAATGGAAGGCGAGATATCCATGCAACTTGTGCGTGGAAGACCACCCGACCCATCTATGTCCTTGGCTTGCAGAGGCCCAAAAATTTGTCACACAGCAACAACAGGTGGTGTTGACGAACCCATTTCAGCACTTCGGAGGTTCTTACAACTTCATACTTTAATTTCCCCAAATACCAAACTCCTGAACTTTCGGGGCTCACTTAGTACGGTGAACCCAGGGTGCTACATGTCATCAATATAGAAGTGACACATGGTCCAATCAACTGTTGATGCATGTCAGATTCTCATTGGCACAAATGACCTATCAAACGCACGAATAGATGGACACATGGCATGCGTACGGTGGTCCACATCACCCTCGGTGACATCAGCATGCCACGTATCTTCTGTATTTTGTGACTTCGGTGAACTTTGCACCTGGACACCTCTAATCTCCAAAACGTTGAATTTCTAAATAATCGGAGGATGTACTGATCGACGATCATCATTCACTGTTTAGATCAACAATTATCAGAAGCTTCAAGACTCCGAGCTTTAGGATTTCTGAGGCTCCATCTTGGGTTGCCTCCCGGATTACTGAATTGGAAAACTCGTGGAGTCTTTAACAACAATCACGCACCAGGGGGGTGCTACGTGGAAGAAAATAAAGAGTGGACACGTGGCCGTATCTGAGTGGTGACACGTGTATTGTTCCAATTGTCTGTAACAATCTTTGAAACGCTTGAAAAATCATGACATGTGGCAAGCATCTAGTGTTCCCACATCACCGTAGGTGACGTTAGCAACCATGTCATTCCTGTGCTTCTTGACTTCGAAACTTCAAGATTTGGAGGTTTCTATCTCATCAGTCTATGATTTCCCTGAACGTCGAACTAACGAAGTACTGAACCGGTGTCTCTTTAGAGCTTTGATGCTCCAGTGCTTCGGGCTTTGGCATATTTCACAAATTCCTCTAACATTTCCTCTGAACGCCATATTTTTGAACTCAGTGGTTTCCTTAGCTCTGTTGCCATTCCATTATGGTGGTAACATGTTGCCTCACCGACGAGCAAGACATGTCAGGTCACAATTGGTTCTAAAGTCCAGTCAAAGGTACAAAGTAAGTGACATGTGGCAGGCTACGGTAGGTTCACGTCACCCTAGATGACATCATCATGTCATGTCACATTGGCACTTTGGAACTTCGGCACTTCGGGCTTCAGAAGTTTTTACATCCACAAACTAGTTAACTCTTGAATGTCGAACAATCGAACTGCCATTTTCCTAGAGCTTTGGGACTTCGAGGCTTCGAGAATTCGGAGATTTCCTCAATATATAACTTTATAGCACCTGAATGGAAAACTAGAGAACTTTCAAACCATTTCTCTCCGGAGCTTTATTACTTCAACACTTCGAAGCTTCAGCACTTCAGGATTCAGGAGATCCTACTCCAGCACACACTGTAACTCATGAATGCCTAATTTCTGAACAGGCTAATCTGCGAACACGCGTATTCGAAAATGGACGGTCTGGATTTACTCCGTAGTTTGGGACTTCAAAAGATTTAATATCTCCTTCACTAAATTCCTCCAAACGTCGAATTCCCAAACCTCTTAACTTTTCGGGGTCCATATAGTACAATTGTCATCATATAAGATGGTGACACATGGCCCCCACGTGTCAGACTGTTATTTCTCCAACAATGTCATCAAAGTACAACTATGACTGACACATGGCATGACTAGAGGAGTTACACGTCACCCCAGGTGACGTCATCATAGCACGTCACAGTCTATGCTTCGGTAATTTAAGCTTCAGAAGATTTATTGACTTATCACTATGTTTCTCCCCAACTTCGAACCATCGAACAACTGCTTCCCGGAACTCAGGACTCTGAGGGCTCCGAATTTTCGGAGATTTTCTTAACATTACCTCTCGATTCTCCCGAACTCCGAATTTCCGAATTGCTGAAATTCTGCATGGTTGATCCACGAAAACCTATCCCTATTAATCGAACGGTTCAGATGAGTTCTGGACTTCAGGAGGAAGTCCCTTTTGTTTGCACTTCGACCAATTTCTTCGAACTATGAACCGCCAAACTACTTAGGGGAAATCCACGGCTCTCCTTCTCCTAGATAATCTATGGCTGAAAATGACTCTGGGACTTCGGAACATCGAGATTTGGCCCATTTTTTCTCAACAAAATGTAAACTTAACCGAAGTCATGAAGTTCGAAGAGCTTGGAGGTTAACTGTCGTGCACCTTTTTCCAGATCTGATGACTGGGAAGGGTCTGCCTCTCCCCTGCACAGATCCTATGGCTTAAATTCAATCTTGTGGTTATCAACCACGATCGTTGTGATTTCTCAATATGATATACCTCCTGAGTTTTTGAAAATAGCCAAGGCATTCTCTCAGCGCCCTCTTGGCACTCTCTAATCTCAATTTCCACTTATACGGCCCATCCAAGTTCAATTTTGAAACCATGGTGTAAAACCCCAAGGCCGGGCCCCTATTGAATTGTAATTATTCTTATAGGTTGGTGAGCCAAGTGGTTATAAGCTGAGAGACTTGTGTGTTTATTAGGCTAGTGAGCCAGATGCTAAGGGCAATGGGCCTGATTTTGTATATGTAAATACACACATATCCTTAATAAAATTTCAATGTTGCGTGTAGACCCTCCACGAAGAAAGAGTTATGGGGGACTAAGCTCCACTAGGTGGGGAAGGGGCTAAGTGTCTAGGAATAGGGGATAAGCTAGAGGGATTACCTCTAAAGGAATGATATTATTATATTATTATTACCTAGAGGCTAAGGTTGACTTAATCGTGTCGTCCTAAGTTTCTAGGGAAAGGGGGACGAGTGTTAAGTGGAACTCATGCGGCTTCAGGGAGACATGTGTCAACCTAAGCNGTGGGCAAGTTAGCTCGTTCAGGGGTTCGCTCACGATGCTCACGATTCTGATGACTGTCATGGATCCTTCACCATGGCGTCTATACTCAGGTGAGGTTGAACACCCTAGAAGAGAGCCACACTCCCCACTAATGCACGCGCGATTGTAACCTGCATTTATTGGACGTTGTCCTATGTGTTTTCCTGTAATGCCTGGCACATTTGTAATCACCTGAGACGTGTTGTGGCTCAATGTTTGGTTCTTGTTGCCAACGACGTTCCATGTCTGAGCTTGTCTTGTTTCCACATCATGTGTCCATTCCTATTTTCTGTTGCTTCCATCGCCCGTGTGTTAGTTGAATGTCGTTGTTGTATTTCTTAGGAGTTGAATTGAAGAAGTAGGTTGTCAGGCATGTGAACAACTCTCCCATGTGAGAGAGTTTGTTGGGAACTGAGTTCTCCTAGAGGGATTCCCGTAGCATCCATAGTACTATGAGACTTCTGGTCCAGCCTGTTTCTGAAACCCAAGGAAAGGGAGGTGTAATTGTCGATGGACTTATAAGATTGAAGGGGTGCCCTCCTGGGGTGGAACATGCGTGTGGGGAATGAGGGTCTGTGGGTTGTGGTCATAAGTGGCCCCTAGGATAAAATATCCTTCCTGTTGTTTCGTGCAACTTCCTTGTTGTCCTTTCCAAGCCTATAATTCTGTTTCCCGGTGGAGTTTAGTACAAGCTCGAGGGTAAACCACCATTGAGTGTGATGAACAACATGGTCTAAGGATGGGAGGTTCGTGGAAGGTCTTCACGCATTTGGTGGACCTCAATTAAAATATAAGTATTCATTTCTCTATTCATTCACATGATATATATTTATATATGTTGTTACATCTATAGTTTTGTCTGGATTACTAGAAGTATGCTTTTACGGTTATTTTTGCATTAAGTTGTGTGATAGAAGAACTCTGCAAGAGTATGTGTATGTACAGAATGTTAATGTCTAGTCTAGAATTTCATTAGATAGATATGTAAATATATATATATGAATATCAGGTGTTATCTCTTTTATCCCTGTTAATTCTTATATGTGAATATTTCCGCAACGTTATGTGGTGGCATGGCGTGCCTGTTGGTTTAAGGCCAGGAATGGCCACAAATTGGTATCAGAGTAGAAAAACAATGATAGAGGTTGTTTGGGTAGCACTCTCGGGACGGGGTCTAAGGTCAGGGGACGTGACAAATTGGTATCATAGAAGAAATATGTTCCTATGTGGCATTGCTCGACGTGTTGGGTGGTTGGGGACGTTACAAATTGGTATCAGAGCTATGGTTTCGACACTGAGCCTGGATGGACCATGTCAGTGGTTAGCAAGACAAGATTTCAGAGGGGATTGTTATCAAAAGGGACAAAATTGAATTTCAGATCATTCCAGAGTGCCAAGATAATACCTTGGTCATGTTATGAATCTCAAGATGTATAATGGTTTATGGAATGGTGGAAGAGAAGAGAGACTGCAATAACCGTGGGTTTGGAACCGCAAGGTTTGAAGTTGGGTTGTAAGATCTGCACAGGGGAAAGAACAACATTTTTAAACTGCCAGATCTAGAAGGATATGCATGAAGGTTAACCTGGAAGTCCTTCGGACTTCACGACTTTAGAGAAGTTATGTGTTAAGAAGAAAAAGAGGGGTCGAAGCCCAAAGTTTTGAAGTCCCAGAGGGGACCTACACTGTAGATCTGGAGAGAAGCATTACCATTAGATCAATCCAAGAGAAGAAGGTAAGGCACGTGGGAAAGCTAGATCTCAGTCATCAGGTCTGAGCACAAGTGGTTGTGAGCCGTGGATCTCACATTCATTTGGAATTCGGCATTCGAGTGAAGCGGGATGTGCTAAGATGAATCCTTATTAAGTCCCGAAGCCCGAAGTTTCGAAGTGACGTGGCATGAGGACGTCACTAAGGATGACATGGACACATGGGATGTGTGCCACGTGTTAGTGAGCTAAGAACCTTTGTAAGATAGAAATGTAGTTAGAACGTCACACATGGCAGTTAAACTTGGCGAAGACTTTAGCTGGTTGGACCTGCATTAACTTTGATCACGATCTATCAAGATCGATGGCCAGGAGGCATTGCGGAGATCTAAGATGTGCGATAGATAATTCTACAAGGCGGTTCTGCAATATGAACCACGGTTTTCCCAGAAGGGGTACATTTCAACATGGGGACAATTGCAGAACGATCAGTGGGTTACTCCAAAAACGTCGACCCATGTCCCTACAATTTGAAGAGTATAAAGTTTGATGTGAATTTTTGGTATCTTTTAGTTCAATCATGGAGACCGTGGGCCCCAGTGGATGCGTGGGGATAGATCGCGAAGTCTGGAGACTGGACACTCTGGAAGAAATGGATCGTGATAGAATGAGAGGAAGAAACCATGAAGTTATGTTACACCGAAGGAAAGTGACATGATGACATCACTGGGGTAATGTGGAAGTACGCGGAGACTCATGGTTTGGGAGCTTTGGGTTGAGAAAAGGTGGAATCATCCGAAGTCCCAGAGCCCTAAAGCTCCGAAGTCCCGGAAACCTGAAGCCTGCAATTCCATAGTGAGTATCAGTCGTTGGATGTTAGGAGACCTGGACTGTTGATCCAACCTACTTCGGGAGTTCTCCAATCCAGAACTCAGAGAGAATTATTGTGATGTTCTTTGAAATCCATCGAAGTCGAAGCCCAAATTTTAAGGGTTTTGGATAAGCACCCAAATCATAAGCGTTGGGTCACATTCATGGTCACAGGCGAACCAAGGGATGAAGAAAATAGGCTAGCGCAGAATGGTGAATTGTTACAGAACAAAACGGGGCTTAGAGATAGAATCGTGGGGATTCTTTATTGATGCAGACCCATCGAAAATGGAGTCTGGTATTCTTTTTGTTGAATCAGATTGTTTAAGTTCCTATGGAAAATTATTAAACACTAATAGCCTGACAAAAAAATTCAGTTGACTACACATTTTTTTGTAGAGTTAACAATTGACAAAGTCGAACCAATTTGCTGCATAGAAATGGAGGAGGCGTAGGATTCTCATAGTTCGAAGGATGAAGTCATGGGAATGGATTTCCATTTTGGAGTCGAAGGATCGAACTCCAATGGGCATGGAGAAGAGATAGATAAGGAAGGAAATATGATGAAAATCATTGAAAGATTGCAAAGGGGTGTCCAAATTCACCAAGCAGATAATAGAAATCTCATGAAAGATAGGGATCAACAGGGAGAATTCAACATGAAGTTGATGCAGAGCCTAGAAATAATAGAAAATAAATTGTACAAGGAGAGTGGCTCAAGTAAATCAGGAAGTCCTGGAAGAACAAGAAGTATTATCCATCACCATCAGCACTCCCCGAGGCATTCTAATAAGAGAGAACACAACAAATCAAGTCCATCCCCTGTTAGAAAGCATAAGAGGTCTGGGGAATATGAGCTACGAGGAGAAATGAACAAAATAAAACTTCCTACGTTTGATGGGGAGCACAAGAAGGATGAATATGCAGAGACATGGTTGTTGGGCATGAGAAAGTATTTTCAGTTGCATAACTATTCTTCTCATGCGAAAGGAAGAATTTCCATCTATCAACTCAAAGGGAAGGCATTTGTATGGTGGGATCATCTTGTGCAAGTACAACACGTTAGAGAGAAGAAGGTTACATGGAGGGAATTCAAGAGGAATTTTGAAAATAAGTACCTAACTAAGAGGTATTATGACAAGAAAATGAAAGAGATTTTTGAACTCAAGCTAGGAAATCTGTACATTCATGAGTATGAAAGAAGATTCATGGATTTGTTGAAGTCTGTTCCCTTCATCAAGGATGAGACAGTTAATATTAAAAGGTATCTGAGTGGATTTCCATCTTCCATCAGTGAAAATATCCAGTATGATGATCCTAAAACTATGGAAGAAACCATAAGGAGAGAAAAATTCTAATATGTTCAGCAAAAAGAGAAGCCTACTTTCCAAAAAGCTTGGGAAGACAAGAAGAAGTTTAAGAGGGAATAGAGGCAAAAGGGAAACAAAACACCTTTTTTCAGGAACAGTCCTCATGGACAGTCAGTTTTGAGAGGGCCCGGGATGGATGAAGTAGGTGGGAAAAGGCCAAAGCAGACACCTATGGAGTGTTGGGTTTGTAAAGGAGATCCTAGGTATAGAGATTATCCTCACATAAAGGACAAGGTGAGAGATTTTCACAATGTTCAGCAAGATGAAATAGTGGAGGACATGGGCAGAAGATTACCAAGAATATATGTAGCCCTGGACATCAAGCAAGTTGAGTTTCAATCACACATGATTGAAGTTGAAGGTATGATCAATAACCATGCCTTTACTATTTTAATAGACTCGGGAGCTAGTCATAGTTATAGAGATCCTAAATTTGTGGAAAGATTATGATTTTCTAGAAACAAGCATGAGAAATATTGGTTGGTACAACTGATTACAGGAGCCAAGAGGAAAGTTGTTGAGTCGGTTAAATCATGTCAAGTGGGAATGAATGGACTAAGTACCAAGGAAGAACTGAATATCTTGCCTTTAGGATCATATGACTTCCTAATTGGTATGGATTGGTTGGACCAACACCGTGCCATTTTAGATTTCCATAACAAAGCATTCACTTTCTTAGATGAGGAGGGAAATTGGAGAACAGTCCAAGGAATTCCCATAGCAGTTTCTATCAGAGAAATCTCAGCAATGTAGATGAAGAAGTGCTACAGGAAAGGTTGTCCAATAATTGCAGCCCATATGGAGGAAGAATCTAAGGATAAAGTACCAAATCTTGAGGATCATGCAGTCCTAGAATATTTTTTCAAGGAGGTACCAGGACCACCTCCAAAGAGAGATATTGATTTCTCTATAAATTTGACACCTGGAGAAGCTCCATTGTAAAAGACTCCCTACAGAATGAGCACACCAGAGCTGAAGGAAATCCAAATGCAGCTTGAAGAGATTATGAAGAAGGGGTATATATGCCCAAGTGTATCACCTTGGGGTGCCCCAGTCTTGTTCGTGAAGAAGAAAGATGGGACATTAAGATTGTCCATTGATTTCAGACAGTTGAATAAAGTGATTGTAAAGAAAAAGTATCCTCTACCAAGGATTGATGATCTCTTTGATCAATTGAAGGATGCAAAGAAATTTTCGAAGATAGATCTCAGGTCAAGGTACCATTAGGTAAGAATTAAAGAGTAATATATCAACAAGACCACCTTTAGGACAAGGTATGGTCATTATGAGTTCACAATGGTGCCATTTGGGTTATCAAATGCACCCGTTGTTTTTATGTGCTTAATGAATGGTGTTTTCGGGGAATATTTGGACAAGTTTGTCATTGTCTTTATAGATGACATCCTTGTATATTCCAAGTTAGAGGAAGAGCAGGAGCATCATTTCAAGATGGTGTTGCAGGTGCTAAGATAGCATCAGTTGTATTCCAAATTGAGCAAGTGCTCATTTTATCAAAACAGAATTCACTATTTGGGGCATATCATATGTGAAGAATGGATAACAGTGGACCCTGAAAAGATTGAGGCCATTAAAGGGTGGAAAACACCGAATGTGATGAAAGTTAGATCCTTCATGGGTCCATATAGTTACTACAAAATTTTCATTGCAGGGTTCTCGAGAATAGCTCACCCCATCACTTCCTTGCAAAGGAAGGGAAATAAATTTCAATGGACAGAAGAATGTGAAAATAGTTTCCAGCAATTGAAGAAATTGTTAACCAGTGCTCCAATTTTGAAGATCGCAGATCAAGTGAGGATTTCATGGTTTTCAAAAATGCATGTAAGGAAGGAATAAGAGGAGTCCTCATCCAGAATGGGTTTCTATTATGTTATGAGTCCAAAAAATTGAAAGAGCATGAAAGGCTCTATGCCACTCATGATTTGGAGTTGTCAACCATTGTACACGCGCTAAATAAATGGAGACATTACCTCATGGGAAAAATGTTTGAACTCAGAATAGACCATCATAGTCTGAAGTATTTGTTTGATCAACCAACTTTGAATGCTAGGCAAGGCAGATGGTTGGAATTCCTCTGCGAGTATGACTTTGATATCAAACACATCAAAGGAAAGGAGAAAAAAGTGGTCGATGCACTCAGAAGGAGAGTGCATGAACTACATGCTACAACCATTAGCATGTATCAGACAGATCTTAAATCCAGTATTTCTGAAGCTACAAATTGGATTTGCAGTACATGGAATTAGTAACAAAATTGCAGCAAGGTAAAATGCAGCAAAAGGTTGAGGATTATCAATTGGGAATCGATGGAATCCTTCAGTACAGAAACAAATTCTATGTACCCAATTCTCTGGAATTTAGGAGTGTTTTTTTAAAAGAGATGCATAATGTGCCTTATGCGGGACACCCAGGATATCAGAAAACAATTTCAGCAGTCAAGAGCCAATATTTTTGGTCAGGCATGAAGAGGGAGATTGTTGAATACATAGTTAAATGCTTGGAATGTCAAAAGGTAAAAGTTGAGCATAGACACCCAACTGGTTTGATACAGCTGTTAACCATCCCTGAGTGGAAGTGGGAAGTGGTAACAATGGATTTCATCACAGGATTGCCTAGAACAAGCAAGCAACATGATTCCATCATGGTGGTGGTGAATAAGCTTACTAAAGCTTCCCATTTTATCCCATTGAAAACTACTCACAAGGAAACTAACGTTCTTGATATCTATATGAGGGAAGTAGCATGCTTTCATGGAATACCCATGACAATTGTGTCTGAAAGAGACCCAAAGTTTACCTCAAAGTTCTGGAGAGGACTATTTGAGGGGTTCAGAACGAACCTAAACTTCAGCACAGCCTATCACCCTGAGTCAGATGGACAAACAAAAAGAGTAAACCAAGTGATAGAAGACATGCTAAGGATGTATGTGATGGACAAACCATCTAAATGGGAAGATTATCTACACTTGGTAGAATTTGCCTACAACAATGGGTATCAAGCATCACTGAAGATGAGACTGTTTGAAGCAATTTATGGCAAAAAGTGAAACACCTCAATAAGTTGGGAAAATCCAGCTGATAGGGAAGTGGTTGGGTCGGAGTTTCTCAATGAAATGGAAGAGAAAATGTTGAATATTAAATAAAATTTGAAGGCTTCCCAAGACAAACAGAAAAGTTATGCAGACAAAGGAAGAAACCATAGAGAGTTTAAAGTGGGTGACCATGTTTTCCTGAAGATGAAAGCCAACAGAAGTTCCCTGAAGCTGAGAAGTTGTTCCAAGTTGGCCGCCAGATTTTGTGGACCATTTGAAATCCTAGAAAGGATTGGACTAGTAGCTTATATGCTTGCATTGCCTGCATCCATGACTGTTCATAATGTATTTCATATATCATTGATCAAGAAGTATATACCTGATGTTAATCATGTGATTGATTGGAATGTGATCCAGGTGGAACAAGAAGGCTCTTTGCAAGTGGAGACTGTGCACATACTGGACTAGAAGAGAAAGCAACTCTAGAATCGATTCGTAAATCTTGTAAAGATTTAGTGGACCTGGCATGGTCCTGAGGACACAACATGGGAGCATGAAGATGCTATGCAGGAAGAGTACACACATCTTTTTGAAGATTTTGGAAATCTTGTTGTTGTTGTGTAAAGAGTTGCACTAATGACAGTGAAAAAATAAGGGGAGGGGATTGTAACACCCCAAGGCCGAGCCCCTGTTGAATTGTAATTATGCTTATAGGTTGCTGAGCCGAGTGGTTATAAGATAAGAGACTTATGTGTTTATTAGGCTGGTGAGCCAGATGCTAAGGCCAATGAGCCTGATTTTGTATATGTAAATACACACATATCCTTAATAAAATTACATTGTTGCGTGTAGACCCTCCACGAAGAAAGAGTTATGGGGGACTAAGCTCCACTAGGTGGGGAAGGGGATAAGTGTCTAGGAATAGGGGCTAAGCTATAGGGCTTACTTCTAAAGGAATAATATTATTATATTGTTATTACCTAGAGGCTAAGGTTGACTTAACCATGTTGTCCTAAGTTTTTGGAGAAAGGGGGACGAGTGTTAAGTGGAACTCATGTCGCTTCAAAGAGAAATGTGTCAACCTGAGTGCATGCAGTTTTATGTGGGCAAGTCAACTCGTTTGGGGGTTCGCTCACGATTATGACGAATTTCACGGATCCTTCACCATGGCATATGTACTCAGGCGAGGTTGAACACCATGGAAGAGATCCACACTCCCCACTAATGCACGTGTGATTGTAACCTCCAGTTACTAGACATCGTCTTATGTGTTTTCCTGCGAAGCCCGATGCATTTTAATTTGCCTGAGTCGTGTTGTGTCTTAGTGTTTGGCTTTTGCTGCCAACGTCGTTCCATGTCTGAGCTTGGCTTGTTGCCACATCCTGTGTCCATTCCCTTTTTCTGTTGCTTCCATCGCCCGTGTGTTAGTTTAATGTTGTTGTTGTATTTATTAGGAGTTGAATTGAAGAAGCAGGTTGTTAGGCATGTGAAAAACTCTCCCAGGTGAGAGAGTTTATTGGGAAGTGAGTTCTCCTGGAGGGATTCCCGTAGCAGCCACAATACTCTGAGACTTCTGGTCCAGCCTATTGTTGAAACCCAAGGAAAGAGAGGTGTAATTATTGATGGACTTGTAACAGTGAAGGGGTACCCTCCTGGGGTGGAAAAGGTGTGTGGGGAATGAGGGTCTGTGGGTTGTGGCCATAAGTGGCTCCTGGGATAAAAGATCATTCCTGTTGTTTCGTGACACTTCCTTGTTTTCCTTTCCAAACCTAGAATTCCCTTGCCTGGTGGAGTTTAGTCCCATCTCGAGGGAGACCCATTGTTGAGTGTGATGAGTAGCATGGTCTAAGGATGGGAGGTTCATGGAAGGTTTGCATGCAGTTGGTGGACCTCAATTAAAATATAAGTATTCATTTCCATGTTCATTCACATGCTATGTATTTATATATGTTGTTACATTTAAGGTTTTGTCTGGATTACTACATGTATGAATTTACGGTTATTTTTGAATTCATAAGTGTGATAGCAAAACTCTGCAAGAGTATGTGTATTGGCACAGGGGAAGACCCAAGGTTCAACGCTACAACAATGCACCAAAAAAACCCTAACTACCGACCCTTTTGGCAACACCTGCGAAGCAAGTGAAGTCTCACCCAAGGTAGAGGCAGGGGTGGTTGCAAGACTCAGGTGGCTGCAACCTTAGCTGGGAAATAGATCTATGATTATACAACTTAATATATCACTTAACACCATCAGTTCCTTAATATGCAGTCATTATCTACTTCGGTGATAGAACAGAGCTTCGCAACATTCACAATGATCTAACACATTCAAGCACTTAGCATAGGAAAAATAGATCATATATGGTAGATCAAGCACTGAGCGTATTCATATATATCAGATCTAACATCCTACACATTATTAGCACTGATCATAAGAAGAACTATCTAATCATCTCAAGCACTTAGAAAAATATGGTGTAAACACATTAAGACAAGCACAAAGCAAGACAACACAATGTTTATGTGGTTCACCCCCACCCTGGGGCTACGTCCACCAACTCTTCTTCTTTATTGTCTTAAGTCAATCGGTTACAAGCACAGAGCCTTGAAACCCTTACTCCGCACAGGACAGAGATCTGCACAACTTGCTAGATCCTTCTTCCTTGCGTTATAGCACAAAGCCTTCCACAACTGCTTACAATGAATCGCACTTAGCTCTGCAAGTCTCACCCAGGCACAAAGCACTTACAAACCCTTCTTGCACTTAGCATACATCGCATAGATGCCAATAGAATCCTATCTCATTAGCACTTATCTCCCCTTGGCACTTTCTTACATTGCCTAGACTTCTATTTATACATTACAAAATAGGCCTAAACATGGGTAAACCCATGGGCCGACATCCCATTCCTGTTACATATTCCCAAAAATCAAAAAAGGACCCAAAAGTGGGTCGAGATCCCGTGATCTCTGCTTCGTCTTGAGCTCTGCCTTTGACTGGATTTAGAAGCTCCAAAATAGGTCAACATGACCAAGAAACTCCCAAAACTTGATCAAGGGCCAACATGCCCCCAACACTCACCTGTGACTCATCCCGAGTCACTCTGGTCTGACCAATTCTGCCTCGAACGCCTCGAGCTTGGATCGAGCTACTTCGACTTGCTGCTTTGTTGTGGCCTCTTGTTCGGTGAACTCCTGGATCACTGCATCGTTCACTGGCCCTTCTAGGCATTGTTCTGCGGTGATGACGACCTGTTCTAGCTCCACTCCTTGGCTTTCAAACTCTGTGAAAACCTGGCATGCCTTATATTGCACAGGTTGAAGTCGTTGAGTGACTTCCATCACTTTGCTCTAGATCATATGGATCTGCTATTGAGCTGTGTGTTGTTCTTGAGACCTCTTCATTCTTTCTACAGCCGACAGGGCCTTCAGCTACGCGTGTAGTGTATCTACGTATTGCTTCACTTCCTGGAGTTGCGACTCCAGTGTCTGTAATTCTAGGTTCTCGGTGAGGTTTTCATATGTCTGGGCATTGGAGTTACTCAACTGCTTGCATTCTAATGCAAGAGATTTCAATCTGTCAACTGCGCTATGGGCAGTTGATTTTCGCTAGTCCCTTACATCCTACGGGGTCTCGGGTATAGTACGTAATTCTAGATCTATGATGCGTTGCTGGAGCTATTGGATCACTTCTTTGAGTTGTGCCACCTGCTATGGAACTCTCTCTTCAGCCTTTACTTCGACAATTGTTACAAAGCGAAGTGCTTTGTTGACCATTTCCTTAACTTCGAGTTGCTCTGCGAGAAACTGTTCCTTTTCCTTATACAACTGGGCTTTCTCTTCATCGAACTATACCTAGAGAGCAAGCTTCTCTTGTTCTGTAGTATTGTGCTTCTCTAGAAGGTCTCCCTATGCTTGCTCCAAAGCCTGGGTGGCTTGCATTGTCTCTTCTTGAGATCATCGAAGGCAACCTTCAACTGTATCATCCATGCGGTGTAGTTGAGTTGGCTCATCATCTATTTCTGGTGTTCCCGATGGAAGGGGCATAGTGGAAACTACGCGGCTGGACTGTAGTGCCTGCTGCACTCCTTGGAGCTCGTCCTTAATCTGATGGAACACTTTCTCCTGCTTAGTTTCTCGCTTCTCTTCTATCTCTAATGAAGCATCATTCAGGGCTATGACGATGAAGTCGAAGTCATCTTAGGTGAGGGTAGTCTCAAATTTGGTCCATGTCGCTTTTGATTTCTTTCTTGAAGAAGGTTCGGAGTGGAAACCTTCCTTTTATTCAAGGGGTCCTCCTCATCTCTAGGCAGTGTAATCTCGCCTTTCTTTTGGTCAACTTCTGTGCCATCTAGCTCTCC
The DNA here is from genome assembly GCA_010110895.2 of Picea sitchensis. Taxonomy (NCBI): domain Eukaryota; kingdom Viridiplantae; phylum Streptophyta; class Pinopsida; order Pinales; family Pinaceae; genus Picea; species Picea sitchensis. The sequence goes on along the minus strand of SNQJ01S0006262.1, from coordinate 41,133 downwards.
GCCATCACCTCCTTGCTCAAGTGAGATCGAAGTAGTCTTCGCAGAGGTATTGTTTACATCTTCGGTGTCCTCATTTTTCTTTGTCTTGCTAGGTCCAGGGGTATCGTTTGTTGCTTCGGGGCTATCTATATGTAATGCCCATATATATATATAAACATCGTTATCAGCAATTTATTTCTTAACTAAGGCAAAACCTATTGAGCATAATATTGATATTCATACCAGCGACTTCATCAATTTAGATTCATCAAATATTAAAGACTTCATAGCAGAATAAAATAAATACATAATTTAACTGGTTACCCGGTTCTGATGCTAAGTTCTGTTGCCAGCTGCCTTGCTACTGCTGCTCTCCTGCTACCTGCTACAAGTCCAGTCCTATTGCAAACACAGAAAAATTTCTCAAAACTATTGTCCACCCTGCCAGCTAGGAAAACGACCTAGCTCTAGGATATCTACGGATATCCTGGCCCTCCGA
>SNQJ01S0006262.1:24541-40645 GCA_010110895.2 Picea sitchensis | reverse complement strand
GCATTAAATTCCTTATCCCTCCATTTAATTACCCTTATCCATTCTCATTAATTCTTTATCTTCTCGGGATCCTTATGTGATCCCTTCTTGTATACGTAACTTGATTTAAATGTTATATTTTATCCTCCACCCTTTTATTTAATACTTAATCAATTAATGAATTAATTAATATTTAAATGAATCATTAACCATCATGACTAATTCATTAATAATAATCAATTAGAAATGTTATTTTAAGACATAATCATAGTTTAGCTAAACTTTTAGGATTATATTATTAAATTAATTATACTTAATAATCAAGGGTCGTTACACTATATCAGAGATCTCCATGCGGTCTGCTAAAATTAGAAGGTATGTCGACCACTCCTTGTTGATTTCATCCAAGTCATCCTCCGTCAACTTGTAGTATGATTGCAGTTGTTTTTTTTTCTCATCAGCGCATGCTGTGATATAGATGAAATGGCGGTCCACGTTGAATTTCATCAAGGGTTTGAACCTGTGGAGTGTGTTTGGGGTTATCTGGGGCATAGACTGGATGGAAATCTTCAGTTGGTTGTAATATGTGTGGAACACGACATTTGACTGTCATTGCTTGTTCATATCATTGGAGTACCACAGGGTATTGAACTTCACAGCCAAAGGTTCAAAGGGCTCGATGTCCAGGAAGGTCGCACCTTCTGCTATCTCCCATGCAATGAAAGTGATCAGGATGAGAATCCAACTGAAGTGGAACTCATATCCTTGGTCCTATTCTTCTCTTCAGTCCAGTTCTAACTGGTTCACCAAGTACTTCAACCAATTCATTTGTAGGCCCTCCGTGCACTTCCCTGCGAGGTCGACTACAAATCCGGTCACTTGGGTGAGCCAGTTCTTGCAAACTAACTTTCCTGTGATCAATTGACAAGCTAGGCACATTGTGCCACCATGGATAGAAGATACCTTGTAGCCTCGCGTGCCCTTATCTACATCGTCGTAAGTATCCTTCATCTTCTGGGCGAGAGTGCGATCCGCGGTCTTTCTGGGGTAGAAATCCTGTGGGTCAGGGTCTTGCATGCTTAGCCTTGTGATCCGATTGATCAAGGTCAGATCCATTGTGATGCGGTGGTTCAACCACATATAACCTCCATGGTAACATGACAACAACAATTTGACGCACATGTTTACCTCCTGGTGTCGTCCGAAGTGCGAAATATTCATAACATTTAGTAGGGTGGACTGCGAGAGGTTCTGGGTCCATGACTGAGGGGTAATCTTTGAGTTCTTTCCTTTAGTCCTGGTCAGATACTTGTGTGGGGCGAGCATGCTGTAAACCTTTCCTGTTGTTGAGGTTTAAGTTGCTAAAATTCAATGCTGTGAGCTTATCCTAGTCGACACGAACTGCGCGCACCCCTTTCGGAAGGTACGCAGTGACCAAATCATATTGAAATTATCAGGGTACACTGTCACAATTGATTGCATCGCTCAGAGGTGGTAGATAGGCGGGAAAAATGCTTGGAATCAGCTTGGCATTTGTGAGATCGTCTCTGTGTTTAGTTCGTTTTTCATCTATTGGTCAGGATGGTCCGGCTCGAGCAGTGGATGGATAGGCCTACAGTCCTCTCGTCAACAATTCCTGTACACTTGTAGACACTCCTCTCTCGGACATGACTCTCTCAGTCCTTAAGTCGAGGAGAACTTTCCTTACTGATTCTTCGGTTGCGGTGAGCTCGTCGGACATACGCGCTCGAGATTAAAATTATTGGGGTCATAATGATCTTAGATACGACACTAGAACACACAACAATAGCACAATGATCACTGTATGCAATTCTCTTAACCGACGGGCTTCAAATTCTCAATTAGCAAAAGTATTCTCCGTGCATGGCGTGATGGGATAAGTAGGCAACTCGGCAACGATTTTCTTGCAACGATTATTAGCCTCCATTAACTCTTGTTCTTTCCGTTATGGTGCAGTCCAACGGTCTAATGATGAATCTTTATTGTCTTTCGGCCCATTCGAAGCGGAATTTGAACGGATATATCGGTCCCAACGGCTATATTGCTTCGCCATGGAAAAGTTCCAGGTGTCGTTATTCTGATATCCCAGCGAAGCTCCAATTCTACATATTTTCTGTCTGCGAAGTTCCCTCTGGAATCTTCTGTAACTTTTCAATCTTATCCCTCTTCTTACTTAGCTTTCTAGACTTCTTTCCAGTGAGCTTCGTCTCAGTAGTCATTTGTCCATTTTGATTCTTATCTTCTTTTGACACAGTTGCATCATGTTGTTGAAGTGCTTTCAAGGGTAATACTTCTTATTTATATAGGATAGGTACTTCAGTCTTATGTGAGTCCTCAAATGCTCTTACATCTTCGACATCTGGGCTTCTAGTGTCAAATAAATTTGATCTTTTCTCCTGTTTTTCAATCAATTGTGCGATCTTTCTGGTCATGAAATATTTTAATTCTTGTTTCTTCTGCTCCAAAAAATATTTTTCTTCTTTTCGTCTAGCTTGATATCTTTCCATCCAAGGTTTTCCTAGTAACATGGTAAACGAGGCATTGTCTTCAATAAATTGAATAATCTCAAAGTCTTCTTCAGTCGAAGTTCCATTGGCATTCATAGATATATGATTGAGCTTTCCACATAGGTTTACCAGTTTTCCTCTAAAGAATCCTATTCCTCCTAATGAAGGAATCATAGCAGGTCTCCCTGTAGCTTCCTAAGTTCTTTATGTCATGATATTCACCTGTGTTTCCTCATCTAGAACACAATCAATGTTGAAGTCTCCTATTCTTACTTCGATGCATTCTTTTTCTTTAAAGATATCTTATAACCTAACATGTCGGTGGTCATTCAAGGTTTCTTTCATCTGTAGCAATACTTTCTCGGATTCTTTCTGAGGTTTTTCTAGTTCTAGATCTTCCTTAGGGTTTTCTTGATTCAGATTCAATTTTTCAAGCTTAGCAATCATTCTAGGACAATCCAATACTTCATGGTCTAGAGCTTTACAACAAAGACAACTACGTCTTCCACCAGGGCATTCCTTAGCTAGATGTCCTAGTTTTCTTCAATTGTAACAGAGGGTTAACCCCCTCTTTCTTTTAAATGATCCCCAGTCTCTCCTGTATTGCACACTAGGTTCATGGTAGCTAATCTGCAAAAAATTCTTTCTAGGATCCTACATCCATTTGTTAGTCCAAACATTCTTTCTATGCATGGGTATAACATATCTATCACTATTCTTATCAGATCTACTCATATCAAACCTTCTTTCATCTATTAGTGCCATATTTTTCAAACTAGGATAGACTCTATTAAACATACCTAGATCCATACTTTGGAAACAAAAAATTTCCACTCATCTTACTTCTACAGAGCACAAAGCTTCCAGATCTAAAACTTTTAACTATTCTTACCTTTATCAGAGTACAGAGCTTGAAAATCTTACCTCCTTTAATCATAAATTTCCACTTTTACCTTTCTTAGAGCACAAAGCGTTCAGATCTTGTTTCTTTTCTTTAGATCCGGCCTCTTTTCTTCAGATCGGGCCTCTTTCTTTCAGCACAGAGCTTTATAAATCGAGTAGGGTACTGCGCACTAGGGCACAGATCTTCGTACAAGACTTTCAGGTCAACCTTTTGCACAAAGCTTCTTCATCTTAGTTCCCAGCAATCACAGTTTCAGGTCCTGGCAACGGAACCATTTGTTGGCACAAGGGCAGACCCAAGGTTCAATTCTACAACAACGCACCAACAAAACCCTAACTACCGGCCCTTTCAGAAACACCTACGAAGCAGGTGAAGTCTCACCCGAGGTAGAGGCAGGGGTGGTTGCAAGACTCAGGTAGTTGCAACCTTAGCTGGGACACAGATCTGTGATTATACAACTTAATATAGCACTTAACACCATCAGTTCCTCAATATGCATTCATTATCTACTTCGTTGATAGAACAGAGCTTCGCAACATTCACAATGATCTAACACATTCAAGCACTTAGCATAGGAAAAATAGATCATATCTGGTAGATCAAGCGCTGAGCGTATTCATATATATCAGATCTAACATCCTACACATTATTAGCACTGAGCATAAGCAGAACTATCTAATCATCTCAAGCAATTAGCAAAATATGGTGTAAACACATTAAGATAAGCACAAAGCAAGACAACACAGTGTTTACGTGGTTCACCCCCACACTAGGACTACGTCCACCAACTCTTCTTCTTTATTGTCTTCAATCAATTGGTTACAAGCACAGAGCCTCAAAACCCTTACTCTGCACAGGACAGAGATTTGCGCAACTCGCTAGATCCTTCTTCCTTGCGTTATAGCACAAAGTCTTCCACAACTTTTTACAATGACTAGCACTTAGCTCTGAAAGTCTCATGTAGGCACAAAGCACTTACGAACCCTTCTTTCACTTAGCATACATCGCATAGATGTCGATAGAATCCTATCTCATTAGCACTTAGATCCCCTTGGCACTTTCTTACATTACCTAGACTTCTATTTATACATTACAAAATAGGCCTAAACATGGGTAAACCCATGGGTCGACATCCCATTCCCGTTACATATTCCAAAAAATCCAAAAAGGACCCAAAAGTGGGTCGAGATCCCGTGATCTCTGCTTCGTCTTGTGCTCCACCTTCGATTGGATGTCGAAGTTCCAAAATAAGTCAACATGACCAAGAAACTCCCAAAACTTGGTCAAGGGCCAACAATGTGTATGTACAGAATGTTAATGTCTAGTCTAGAATTTCATTATATATATATATATATATATATATGAATATCAGGTGTTATCCCTTTTATCCCTGTTAAGTCTTATATGTGAATATTTCCGCAATTATGTGGTGGCATGGCCTAGGTTGTTGGCTTAAGGCCATGAATGGCCACAAATTGGTATCAGAGAAGAAAAAGAATGATAGAGGTTGTTTGGGTAGCGCTCCAGGGCCGGGGTCTAAGGTCGGGGGACGGGAAAAATTGGTATTAGAGCATAAATATGTTCCTCTTTGGTGTTTCCTGGCATGTTGGGTGGCTGGGGACATTACACATGGGCTCTGATACCATATTGTAGTGTCCCCACCCCCAAGCCACTAAAGTCCGGGGAATGCCACCGAAAAACTTTCATGCTCTGATACCATGTTGTAATTTGACTAGCCACCTAGGTTGGACCATGTTACTCCATAAAAATAATCACAACTTCTAATACCAATTTGTAGCATACCCATCAATAAACCTGTTGGGCTATGCCACATAGAAATTCTTGCAAAACATCCTACACACCTAGGCCACCCAAGTTGGGGCATGTCAACTTCACAAAAATAACAATACCATCTGGATGTACATATAAAACATAAAACAAACAACATACTCTGTTAATACACAGATTAATGCATAATTAACAGTAAGCCTACACATGCAACATATACAAGTGATATTCATAAAAGTATAACACATGTGCAAATACACAACATGTAAATGAACATAGAAGTGGTACTTATCTTTTAATAGAATACCACCAACTACGTGCAGACCATCCATGAACCTCCCAACCTTAGATTGCACTGCTCATCACTCTCAGCAGTGGGTCACCCCCAAGCTGGGACTAAACTCCACCCAGGTAAAGGGATTCCTAGGTTAGGCCGAGGCAACAGGAAGTTGCACAAACAATGGGAAGGGTTATGTCCCAGGAACCAACTCATACTCACATCCTACAGCCTCTCATTCCCCACATGCCTGTCCCACCCCATGAACTGTGTCCCTTCTCTGCTCAACAGTCCTTCAATTGCCCCACTTCCCTTCTACGGCTTCAGGAGTAGGTCGGAAAGGAATTCTCAGAGCACTATAGTTGCAAATGAGATCCTTCCAGGAAAACCACTTCCCCAACAACCTCTCTCACCTAGAGAGAGTTTCTCACAAGCCTGACAACCTGCTTCTTCTCTCCAGCCAACTCTCTCACCTGGAGAGATTTGCTCACATGCCTGACAATCCTTCTTCTTCAATCCATCTCCTTAGGAAACCAACAAGGTGATAGGGGAAGAAAGACTCAGTATGGACGCAGACAGTGGCATCCAACCACGTTCAGTCTAGAAATTGCGTTGGCAGCAACAGCCAATTGTTAAGATACAACACAGTCTCAGGAAAAAATAGGTGTGTTGGTCTTTCCAAGAAATGATCATGGTAACTCAAGGTATAGTTACAGGTTTCAAAGTTACGTGCAGGTTTCAGAGGTACGTGCATGCTCAGAGGTCAACAATGGAGGTAATTGTTCCCTGCGTGCATGCGTGAGTGTGTGCTTGGGGAGTTGGCCAAAATGGAAGCGAACCCCCAAGAATGAGGAGTTTTCCAAATATAACTGCATGTCCCAAATCAGACACATGTCCTCATGAAGCTGCATGATCTCCACTTAACATTCGTTCCCTTTCCATAGGAACTTAAGATAACATAGGTTATGCCCAACCTTAGTTTTTAGGAAATAATAATATAATATTATTCCCATAGAGATAAGCCCTCAAGCTTATCCCTTTTCCTAGCCTCTTAGTCCCATCCCTTTCCCTGCCTAGTGGAGCTTAGTCCCCCATTCTCTTTTATCGTGGTTGGTTTACATGCAACGATGTATTTATATTATTGATATGAGTATTTACATATACAAAAACAGGCTCATTGACCCTTAACATCTAGGCTCTCTGGCCCAATCATCACATAAGCCTCTCAATTTATAAACACTTAGCTCACCAACCTACAAAACATATTTACATTCACATTTACAATTGGGGCTCGATCTTGAGGTGTTACAATATCAGTAAAATAATTTACTGAAAACGATTTAAATTGAAAAAAAAAAAACAAGTTAAAAGGTGCTTATACAAAACTAGCTTCCATAAAATGGTAGTTCCTTGTCAAAAATTATTAGGTTTCATTTTTTTATTTAAAAGGTGCATGAATTTCAAGCAATGAAAACTGTGTTATTATTATACACCAAGTATAGTGTCCTATCAACAAAATCATAAGCCTTTTATCTTAAAAAAATGTGAGTTAAATATAGAAATTAAGGGTTTTAGGATTTTTAAGGTTTGGAAATAATAAAAGTGAAAAAAGAAACTGAATAAGTAATATATGTATTTATTTAGAATTGAGGATGACCAACATTTAGAATGATGATCTTTTTATATAGGTGTATATACTAGCACAACCACATAACTTGTGACCAACATTTTTAGAGACTTGTTTGAAGAATGTTGTCATTACAGTCACAGAACTTGTGACCAACATTTTTAGAGACTTGTTTGAAGAATGTTGTCATTGCCTATTATGTGGTTATTCTAGTTTTATTTCAACAACATAGTGGAATAGTGGAATTTTTATAGTTAAATAAAATCAAGAAATGAAACATCCATCTTTAGCACCATTGTGGGTATTAAACACTAAATAAATGAATTAGTTTTCGTGGGTATTAAGAACTAACATATAAACTGACAACAGAACTGGTGGAAAGTGTGGAAAGACTTGTAATTTGCATTTATCACTATATACGATTGACAGCAGATCGGGTGGAAAGTGTCGAGAGGCTTGTTACTTGCATTTACTACGATAGACAACTTTGTTGAACAAGCTGGGTATTAAACACTAAAAAAATGGATCAGTTTTCTTAATAAAATTAAGAACAATCATAGAAATTGACAGCAGAGAGGGTGGAAAGTGTGGAAAGGCTTGTTGTTTGCATTTATCACTATATATGATTGACAACAGATCGGGTGGAAAGTGTGGAGAGACTTGTCACTTGCATTTACTACAATATATGACTTTGTTGAGCAAGCTGGGAAAGTCAAACCTCGAACGAGCAGACATAACATTGGAAAATGGAAGTTGTTGAGGAAACTGAAGCTGAATCGCAATCGCAGGTCAACTCGTATTGCTCATGGCCCACTCTCTATTCATTTTTCTAATTTTACTTAAATTTACATTTTAATCGCAGAATTTTAATCTTAGTTTGTAAATTTTTCTTTGAAAGTAGATTGCAACCGATAACTGTGTTTCTTTAATTAGTCTGTGGACTAGAATTTATGAAACTGGTCATTCAGAGCATTTCCTTTTTAGCATATCCAAAATTATATTATTAAGTTTTGCGAAAAAGAGCGATCTTATTGGACAAATTTAGGTAGAAATGCAGCAGAATAAAATGATCCCCCTTAAATTTATTTAAAAGTATAGGGAGAGGAATCTGTCATAAGTTTTATGTAAAAATTTAATGAAGATGAAAAATCAGCTTCAACTTTATGCAGGAATATAAGGGAAAGAGTATTCATGTGTTAATGTATGCTAAATGAGGAATTGTCACGATTGCATGAAAGGGGGTCTATTTTGTGTGACACCACTTTGGATCACGAATTTATCTATATGTATATGAGGGAGAAATATAATAATATGCACATTTATGTAGTAGAAAAGTAACCCGATTCAAATTTCTTAACAATATGGGAAAGAGGAATCATCGACACTCCATGTAAAATGTTTTCTACATTTCGAGATTTCTATCACGTTCTTCTCATCCAAAACTCTCCAAATGCATATTCCCTCTTTCTCTTGGGACTGCACGACTTCCCGGTCTAGGATTGTTTAATCACTTGAGTCGAATTGACTCTTCTGGCCCCTGCTGGAACCCAAATCAATCTTCACATGTCCCCCTTTCTCCAAAGTGCAGGTTCTTCCAAACCCGTGGGCTCTTTCCTAGCCCCTTTGAAGAATTTGAACAACAGGCGCTAGCTTTCCATTCTAGGCCCCTTCCTTCATATGACCTCGGGCTATGACTCGACGCCTACTCAAAGGGCATTTCGAAACTTTGAGCTTTAGGCGTTTTCACTTCACCACTCACCAATTCGCTCGAACTCCGAACTGGCGAAGTTTTGAAATGACGTGAGAGGGATCGACAGTCCCTTCTCTCTTTCTAGATCAGCGACCCATCGAAAATTCGAGCCCAGGTGCTTCGGTGAGTTTCGAAACGCTTCTCCACAAAACCTTTGGAGTGACAAATCTTTGAAGTTCACAATCCGACTCCACGTGTACTCAGAGAATTGATGGCTCTGATTCACTTTGAGACTCCGGGCTTCGACAACTCCTAAGTCTTCACACACGCAACCTCCCTTCCGAAGTGTCGGATATTCTGACACGCGTCCCCACATGGCTTCATCTTGTTCGTACCATCTGTAGGTTCCAACCTCCCGTAGGGAAGGTCCATCCATCAACCATTCAAATGATTGGCTTAACCCTCGTCTAATACACAGGCTAGTGGGGAATTTGACACTTCGGCACTTCGGCGCTTTGGCGTTGAATGCCTCTTTACCATCTACACACGAGATCTCCCGAAATCCCGAACTCCCAAAGTCATGTGAGCTTTCCACGTTGGTCTAGCCTTCGGGCCTTTTGGTCTCTCTTCGTACTACACCCCAAATCCTCTAGAATCCGAAGTCCCGGACTCCTGGAGTTCCGGTCACTTTACCAACCACTTTGGCTAGTCAGACTCGTACCATGGATTGACACGTATAAGGGTTAGGGGTGTCACGTGTCACATTTCAATGGGTCCATAGGGTATGTGATACGCACGAATCCGAATGACACATGGCATGTCAAACTTGGATCCACGTCAGCCTGGGTGACATCACTGCATTATGTCACTTTGGAATGACCGTCCTTCATGCCCTCCGATCTCGTGGCCAAGGCTGGTCCACATACCCCTTGGATCAACAGTCTCTGCTACTTCGTAACTTCAACATTCAGGGGTTTCATGCTATAGACTTCTCCTTTCTCTCGAAGTAGTCAACGTTGAATTGACCATGGGGTAGATCCAATGATCAGGAAAGGATCCAACATGCCCTCAAATCAACAATTCCCATCACTTCGTTGTTTCAGCCTTTGGGGATTTTGACATTACAACACCCTTGTCCCCCAGAAGCGGTCAACGTCGGGATGACTTCATCGTAGATCCGACGACTAGGAGAGAACCCAAAGGATCCCTAGATCAACGGTCCTTGTCACTTTGCGGCTCTAGCCTTCGGTGGTTTTGGCTTCACTGCCACTCCATTTTCCTGAAGTGGGACTTCGTGGAAGTACCATGTGCAGGTCCCTTCTCCTAAATTATTAGACGGTAGGCGAGACTCCTAACAATTTCGCCAAATCTATGGCTCTCCTTCACTTCGTAACTTCAATGTTCAGGGAGTTTGATGCTATAACATCTCAATTCTCCCAAGGTGGAACTTCGTCGAAGTACCATACGCAAAACCTTCCACTAGACGATAGGATGGTCGAGAAGGGGCCCCAACGAACTCCCCAAATCAACGATTCATAACCTTTAACGACTCTGACATTCAAGTATTTTTTACAGTTATGAAGTTTGACATCCTAGGGCTTTGAGCTCCCGAAGCTCTGAAGCCATCAAGAGTTAGCTCCTTTCGAACTTAGCGCAGGGTTCTTAGACCTTGGTCATATGGGACCTCCGAAGATTCTCATGGTTACACGCTTGACTCTTGGCCGTGAATTTGTCAAGGTCATGGGCACGTGCCCTTGGTCACACAGGTGAAAGCTCTAAAGGAGGCACCCTCCTTCCACAGAGTTCGAACTCTATATTCCCGCGAAGGAGAAATTCAATGGATCAATAAGGCTTAAGCATTCCAGTTAACCCCATCTCAAAATATTTTCTCAGTTGGACCACCAGAGTCACAAAGATCGAACATCCAAACAATATACCACCAATCAAATGCAATATTTTATAGAAGGACGATAAACATCATTATCATCCATTTTACGCAAGGCACAAGTTATCACATTTACAGATAATCAAATCATGCATTTCAATTCTAGGATACCCAGCATAAAAATATTTATCTATTACAATCGATCACCAACTGACTGACTGTGGGTTTCCGCCTCTCCACCCAACCGTAGGCTCAAAGGCATTCATTTTTAGCACTTTGCCCACCCTTGTTCCAGGCCATGATATCACCAGGGAACTCTCGCAGTTTCTCAAGGATTATTTCTCTGTTTCAGCTTCTACTCAGGGTTTGTTCTCTGCAAACTCTCGAAGATTTTCCTCTCTGTTACAGCCTCGACGAGGTTTATCAGATTCTTCTGTAGCATCAAGCTCGCGGCCTTCTGATCATTCTCACTTGGGGAGCTTCTTGCATTCTCCACTCTTCTCTTTATTCTCTTACATCCCTTACACGCACCTCCCTCCTATCATGTTCCTTTCGTCAAAAGGAAAACTCCTTCGGCCTAACATTCTTCAGCTAGACCATGCTTCTATTCATGGGGTTGGTTGATGGTTCAACCACCAGTCCTTTCTTCATTAACTGATTCCTTCTTGGAAAATTTTGGGGTCATTCAATATAATGAACCGTCTCTTATGGTTTTCACATTCTTTCCTATAATGATATCATAGCTAGTACTTCAAGGCTTCACCCCCGCACAATAATACATTTACATTGTTCCCATGTCATAGCATGGTTATTATGATTAATGATTAATTACAAGCTGGGAAAACAAAGATATTACACTGTCAAAAATTATTAGGTTTCATTTTTTCATTTAAAAGGTACATGAATTTCAACAAATCCACCTGTCCATGGTTGATTAATATATAATTTAATGTGTTGGGCGTGTGATTTATTTTGTTAAAGACATAATCAACTTAGTCTAAATAAATATTAAAAAAAAAAATTGTGTTATTATTATATACCAAGTATAGTGTCCTATCAACAAAATCATAAGCCTTTTAGCTTCAAAAATGTGAGTTAAATATAGCAATGAAGGGTTTTAGGATTTTTAAGGTTTTGAAATAATAAAAGTGAAAAAAAACTGAATAAATAATATATGTATTTATTTATAATTGAGGATGACCAACAATCAGAATGGTGATCTTTTTATATAGGTGTATATACTAGCACAGCCACAGAACTTGTGACCAAGATTTTTAGAGATTTGTTTGAAAAATGTTGTCATTACAGTCACAGAATTTGTGACCAACATTTTTAGAGACTTGTTTGAAGAATGTTGGCATTGCCTATTCTGTGGTTATTTTAGTTTTATTTCAATAGCATAGTGGAATAGTGGAATTTTTACAGTTAAATAAAATCAAGTCAAGAAATGAAACTTCCATCTTTAGCACTATCGTGGGTATTAAGCACTAAAAAAAATAATCAGTTTTCTTAATAAAATTAAGAACAATCATGTAAATTGACAGCAGAGCGTGTGGAAAGGCTTGTAGTTTGCATTTATCACACTATATACGATTGACAGCAGATCGGGTGGAAAGTGTCGACAGACTTGTCACTTGCATTTACTACGATATACGACTTTGTCGAACAAGTTGGGAAAGTCGAACCTCTAACGGGCTGACATAACATTGGAAAATGGAAGTTCTTGAGGAAACTGAAGCTGAATCGCAGGTTAACTCGTATTGCTCTGTAAACAATGCCTGGATTTATTATATTTGATCTGTAAACAATGCCTGGATTTATTTTCCTTTGGGAGCTATTGGTAGAAATTTATATCTTCCACTTTCATGGTAGATGCAGTAGGAAAATTACAGTGCAAAAGTTGATGGAAAATGTTTCCTTCCAACATACACAATAACATTGGATTCACAACAGCTGTGAAACGCCTTGGCTTAGAAATGCCTGAGAGATGATTGCATAAGACTTCTGAGTAAGATGAATGGAATCAAAGAATATATATCTGGAGGCATCACTGCACGTGAAGGGTGTAACCTCATTGCACAGATAACCGAATTCAATGGAACCGCTACCACAGCAAGCTCTTCCCGTCACTTCAAACCCTACAAAAGTAAAATATTGATCATATAGAAAATTCTCTGGCACCAGCAGCCTTACACATGGTTGCAATATAAGAAAACAATAGAACTTCACTATACCATATTTGGCTGGATCCTTTACAGCCTCTAAAACAATGTCGTAATAATTAAGTGAAACAATTTTGAGTCCGGGAAGCTTAGGTTTCAGTCCATCAATGGTTGATATGAGCTTTGCATTAAATTCAGCTGCGGCCTCATTTACCTCCTCTGCGCACTCTCCTCCTACTTTGATTCGCAGCGTTTTTTCAAAGGGTAGACAGCCTAAAGGAGGGAGATTTATTATTCCAATCCTACGCACATCCAAGCTGTACAGCTCCTGCAACCATAATTCCAATAAAAATATATTGAAATTTTGTTGACAATTGTTTGGATTACAGAGATTTGAGTGAAAATATTCAAACCTCAATATATGCAGACAATGTGTGCAATAGAAAATCTATGTATTCGGAAACTGTAAAGTGCGACGGACGAATTGGTTCCAAAAAATAATTTGCAATAAAGTCATTGGTGCCAATGCTGATAAACGTTACTGCACTGTTCAACACCATGACAGACTTCTCTACTCCTCCCACCAGCGTGGCCAACCGAGTTCGATATTCCTTGAAATATTCGACTTCTTTCCAAAATGGAATCACCGACTGCCCAATTCAGATCGTCCAGTAACAATTAGTCAGTTTCCGCATCTACTATTGTTTACTAAAAATATTATCTGATCTAATTATATGGTGAATACAGACTATTTCAATGAAAATTCTGTCTAAAGATCTAATCTAATCTACTCGATTCAACAGTCAGGCCAGAAATGGTTGGAATGCAGAGAAATCTTCTACAAATATTCAAAACATGGACTCTCAAATACTAGTGCAGATAATTTCATTTCAATTGATTTGATAATGAAGGGTATAAGCTGAATGAGTGCATATAGAGGATAGGTAGTCATTATATTACTAAAGTGGCAGCGGTAAGATTGTCTAATCCGGACCCCGATGAGGCGAAGCTGACGCCTGTGATCAAATCTTGTTCTTGGAGGTTCGGATCAAGATATGCTGGCAGCAGCTCTTTGATGCCAAGCCCTGCAACTGTATATTTATTTGAACATCATACCGACATATTATTTAGATATCAATAAATATAGTTATCTGCCAATGAATTAACAACATGTGATTTAGATCTCTGTATCAATAAAAATAGTTATCAACCCAGTTATTAACAATGTGCTTACCCAAATAGTCTGGAAGAATTTTTCCATCGGAGAATCTCCCAGTGGGATTGCGTTCCACGAAATTTGTGCCATAGGGAGGGAAATTGCTCTTGATTAGCGTGGAAATTTGGTTGTTGTTTCCAGGATCTACATAGGAGTCTCCAAAAAACAAAACTGTGCCCACCTTCTGTGCCTCGGAGCTAGTAATTTTATCCCCGAATGCCCAGACCCCGAGCAACAAATTAGCCTGAAACGCAAATGCACGCCATAGTGGGAATCGAAAAGCCAACATGGCTACGCCCTTCAAACAAATAATTTAACAAAATCACGCAGCTCTGTCAGGCACACAGGCTCAATTTAACTTATAATATGTTTGTCTGGGTGCAGCGTGAAACATGCAATGTCACAGTAACCAATATCCATCTCGAAGCAGATTAATCAATAAATGCTGTGTAGGTTGTGTTTGCATTTCGCAAAATCCATTAATTTTAATGAGTGTTCTACAATTACCAACTAGAAGTTCAAGACTGCTTCTAGATTCGCCGGAGTCCAGATCCGCAGACCTGCCATCACAGATTGGACCTTAGAACAAGAAAATTAAAAACTGTTGGACATTTCGCTGCGTTGCATACAATTAGCAAGTAGAAGGTCAACATTGCTTCTAGAAGTTCAGAACTGCTTAGTTAGCACGTTCTTCACTATAATTTATAATTTATTGACCAAGTTGTCTCCGAGAAATCTATCAGACATTTTGCTGAGTGTCAGACAATAAGTATGTAGAATGTCAATATTGCTTCTAGAAGTTCAGGACTGCTTAAGGTAGCACGTTTTTACAGATAATTTATTGACGTCAGATAAAGTTGTTTCCAACCCAAAAATGTTTCTACATTTCTCAATCTCCATTAATTACACTGCGCGTCGGACAAATCGAAAGATTCTAATGTCAACGTTTTAAGTTTTGTTTTTTTAACATATTTTCTCCATTATAAAGAATTACAATAAATTAGGAAGCTAAATCTAATAATGTATTTAAAAATACAATTTAATATTTCATCAAAATTTATATCATGAAATTATGATGAAAAATATCAAAACACAAAGCTTTTATACAAAGCCAATAAAAAGCAAAAAGTAAATATTACTTTTAAACATAATTTATTGACCAACTCTTCTCCTAGTAATAAACTTTCTTCCCACTAATGTTGTAACAAACTTTCTTCCTACCCATGTTGGAGTGTCTCACATGTAAAATGTTTATTTGTTGGGATGCAATTTTGTTCATCATATATATATATATATATTGAATTAGATATATTTGTTGTTCATATGTATATATTGAATTTGTTTTTTAATTATGTTTTTTTCATTATAAAGGATTAAAAATATAAATTTATATAAATTAAGAAGTTAAATATATTAATGTATTTGAAAATACAATTTAATAGATATAAATGAGTGATTTCATCAAAATTTATATCATGAAATTATGATGAAAAATACTAAAACAAAAAACTTTTATACAAAATCAATAGAAAGCAAAAAAATAAATATTATTTTTAAACATAATTTATTGAACAACTCTTCTCCTACTAATAAACTTTCTTCCCACTAATATTGTAACAAACTTTCTTCCTACCCATGTTGGAGTGTCTCACATGTAAAATGTGTATTTGTTTTGTAACAAACTTTTTCCTACCCATCTTCACATGTAAAATGTGCATTTGTTTTGTAACAAACCTTTTCCTACCCATCTTGGAGTGTCTCACATGTAAAATGTGTATTTGTTCTGGTGCATTTTTGTTCATCATTTATATATATAAATAGCATATCAAAATTATCAAATTACAACCTTCCTTAACACTTATATTGATTGAGCATCATAAATGTTGAATTAGCATATCAGTACATTCCTCATTATTTATTAACATAATTATTTATTACTTTTAAACATAATTTATTGACCCACTCTTCTCCTACTAATAAACTTTCCTCTTCTTGTAACAACTTTATTCATACCCATGTTGGAGTGTTTGACATGTAAAATGTTTGTT
>SNQJ01S0006262.1:2537-14974 GCA_010110895.2 Picea sitchensis | reverse complement strand
ACTCAGTCCCTAAGTTAGAGTGATACCTCCTAGAGCCGTTATCTCCATTTGATCACCCTTCATAAACAAATCGTGACATAAAACTGATGGGCGTTGGGCTCTGCTCCTGCAAGCAATCCAGGAGTGACTTCTAACGCTAACACCATGTATTTTTGTTGTAGCTTTTCCAATTTGTAGTGGTTGTTGGTCTTTGATAATAGCTTGTTGAAGAGTGGTTTTGTGATGCCTTGTTCCATGAATATTGACAAGTATTCCATCTTCTTCCTTTATAGTGTTGATATCGACCTTCTTGTCTTCCAAGAAATGTTTTGTGGTAAAAAGGGTGTTGATGTGGTTCCACTTTTGATGGTTTTTCTTCACTTTGCATGTGCATGTCATCTAAATTATTTCCAGATACAATGGAATCCTCTATCTTCCTTGCTTTCTCTTTGATTTTTCTATCCTTAGAGATAATACCATCATATTTGGCATGTACATCCTCAAGATGGAGTTCAACTTCATCAAATATCTTTTGGTGACCTTCTTGAATCTTGTCTTATTTCTCCTTTTGAAGCAGCAATGTCACCCCATTTATCAAATTCTGACGTCCTTCTTCAATTTTGGATTGCATTTCTGATTTTACTTCATCCGTATTTAGGGATTCTTCAACCTTCTTGCAAATTTTCTCTTCAATTCTTTTGGTAGATTCTTCATCTAAGATCCTTCTTTCTTCTTGATTTTGACAATTTTTCTTTTCTTCTTTTAATCTCTTAACATCATCCAATAGTATTTTATTATGGCTTCGTAATCTACATATCTCTTCATCTTTCTTTTTCAAATCTTCCCTTAAATCATCATTTTCCCACTTTGATTTACTATTATTTTCTTTGTAACATCCTGCTCTTACGAGCACATGTTATTGACTTATTCTTTGAGGACACTTGCATGCAAGTGATCCGGTTATATTACATGGTTATTTATTTCGATTATGTATCTTTATGATGATGTTTATGGTTGTGATTTAATTGTATTTTAGATATATGTATTGACAGATGCTATTGACAAGTTTTCCCTGAGTGTGCATGACATTGACAGATTGTGGATGTCGATGGCATCAATGGACCTCCTTGGAATTTGGATTGAGTTAGGGAGTGGATTGTATTGGTTTGAGTATTTCATTTATGCATATGTGACATATGATCGATCATAGTATGATTTTATATATGGATCATTGACATTGTTTTGTTGATGGATGCAGACTGATGAATGTTTTCTAATCTGACTCACATAAAGAGTAAATGGGCCATGCACATAGACTAGATATTGAGGGAGAGGTGAGGCAGAGTCCCTGTCATATCCTACTAGCACTCATGTCGTGGCTCGAATTGTAGGTTAACGATTACCTAGTTTGATAGGTCCATGATGTCGTGAGGGAAGACTAAGACAGTCACTCACGAAGATTTCTAAGGGGTGCACAATAAGGCGGGGTCCTTATTCCTCAGAAGCTCTTAGTCTCTCACATTGTCGCCCGAATGGAGTGTTGACTCCAAAGGTTGGACAACTACCAAAACTAGTCAAAGGCGAGTGGCAGCCTTGGAGCATGGAGTGTGTTTTGAAGGGCACGTCGCGTAAATAAAACTTGAGTCAATGAATCTAGGTGGCCTAGAAAACCTTGAAGAATAATGGTAAACATTGAAAATCTTTAGACCTTGTCAGATATGAATAAATAATGGGTAATTTGTTAATTAAAAATCTCTATAAGAGTCTAATCATTTTCAAAAAAAAAAAAATTAAGCTTAAGTCTAAATTTTGTAAAGAGTCTAAACTGAAATTATTAACTAAATCAAAAATAGGAATGAGGTAAATCAATTTAAGAAATTAAGAAAGATGAAATAAGTCTAAAGAATTAATGTAATACACATGTGTGCATAAAATACCAAATTGGAATTTAACATAAGAAATGAATAAAGCATGAAAGAATATTTGTATGCATAGAAGGGTTTCTAGAGTCTAGTTAACACTAGTCTAACTAGCAGAAGACTCGTATTTTAACTCAACTAAGATTTAGCAAGGCATAGTCATTAAATGGGAATATGGAGAATAAAGAGACAACTAGGAGCGAATTAAAAAACGCTTTTAGGAAGGGTGAGGGAATTAGACTTTTAATTAAATTATAATATGTAATTACTTGTGCATCTTTGGGAGAGGGTGACAAGTGTAAGGGGGAATAAATTCTAATTTATTCAAATAAAAACAAATTAATTGTGCAAGTGGGGATGTGTCAGTAAAGAAACTCCTATAAAGAAAATGGTCTAGATGGAAAAGACATCACACTGGTTATTGGTAAAGTTGTGCTGTCAATTTATTTTTGATTGGTTTTACTTGTGAGATTTGGGATATCCGGCTTGAGAGAGAGAGGTGGTTCTACCTTGCGAGGCAAACTGGGAGCTAGAGGATTTATGGTTTTGTGTACGTGGCCCCTTTTGCGGCTCGAAGGACTAAGGGGGAAGAAGAGTACTCCTAGCATTAGTTGGTAGGTACCGGTGAAATCTCAATGATTAGCAAGCGAGAAGTCGGAAGGAATTTTATGGAATTTGTAATTGCATTTGAATTTTAATTGTATTATCAAGTTTTTATAATTTGTTGTAGACTATGTTGAATCTTGAATTGTATATGCGAGCTCCTTGAGAGCTTTATCATATATGAAAGTGAAATTGTATAATAAATATTTTTACATTGTGTAACTAGTTTGAAAAGTTTAAGATTGAATAGACAAGCTCCTTGATGTTTTATAATTTCTAGAAGCGGATTGCTAGCTCGTGATTTCTCTTGTATTAGGGAATCGACAGGCTTTCGGCATACGAAACCATACATACTGCATTGAATGTTATACAATCTAAGGATCATTACTGGCCATGTGTTATGTGTTACAGTATTGGATGTTGGGACTATTTTTCTTTGTAGTTTGTCCACCTGCCCAAGTTTTTCCTTGCTGGTCATTTCTGCAATGAAGGCACTTTAACTTTTCTTGTTAACCTATAACCTATGAGGAAGAAATGGTTCTTCCTTATGTACGTTACAATAGATTTTATAACCCACTTAGTGTTACTCTAAATCTGGTTATAGTGGTGCGCATTATTTATGCCTGACATTGCTTTCCTCCAACGAATGGAATGCGCCGTCCCTCTGGCAAGTTTCCTGTAGCGAGTTCTTCCAGAACTTGTTTTCCTCCAGCGAATGGAATGCGCCATCCCTCTGGCGAGTTTCTTGTAGCGAGTTCTTCCAGAACTTTGTTTTCCCCAAAGATGGAATGCGCCATCCCTCTGGCGAATTTCCTGTAGTGATTCTCTTCGTCCAGCTGTGTCTTTTTCCTACCAGTGAATTCGATGGCACTTGCACTCCTTAAACGATTGCCAACAATATTAATGGTACTTGCTCGTCTTTAATTAACTGACAAGAACTACATTGGTTGTTGCAAATCCTTTGGAAATTCATACCAGTCCTCCATCGAAAATATTCCATTGCACCCGAAGTTTTCTGAAGTATCCTTCGTTGCACACTTGAACGGAGAAGGTTCATTAAATCTGGTATTAATATTGTTAAAATTGGATAGTCATAAGGTGCATTCATACATATTACTAGGATCGAAAGTCGATTCAATTAACTACATTGATAAAATTGTGATTTGTTGAATTATGTGTAAAATAATAAATTTATTTTTAATTTATAATTAATAATAAGAAAACTTTTGATATTGATTGTTAAAATTTATAGAAGTGTACATACTCATTTCTCCTTGAAATTTGAATTTATGATTTCCAAAGAAAAGACATGTATTCTTAACTTAATTTTAAGTCCACTAATATACATAAGTGAAGTGATTGAAAGTGTAATGAGTGAAAAAAAAAAACATTTTTGATGAGTTTATGGTTTTTGAGACTTACATTCATTTAGCATTGAGGTTTGATAGTATGGAGTTAGTGATGCATGTATCCATAGTAAAAATGTTTAAAGGGTAATAATAGACGTGAAGGTTTTGGGGTCCCCTCTCCAAACCCTTTTCACACGAATGCGCTTTCGCTAAAAGCTTATTAGTGCTTGTTGAATTAAATTTGTAATCCTTGAACAAGGTGCGTTCAAGAATCTCTAATAAGCCTCCAAGGAAGAAAACAAACTGAATTCCAAATTATGGTCCTCTTGTATTTGAAGGAAAGTAAATTAATGGTTAAGCTATCATAATTGTAATGCTTATGTCACTCCAAAATTTGAGTATCTCCGGTATTCATAATATAACCACTTGGGAAGTTAAATTTCCAATAAGCTATCATAATTGTAATGCTTATGTCACTCCAAAATTTGAGTATCTCCGGTATTCATAATATAACCACTTGGGAAGTTAAATTTCATTGGAAAGCAATATCTTTTAGTATTACTTAGGTGGGGTTATTTATGATGCAATTACAATAATTTTTATCATTTAATTTAGTGACTATTACGGTTAGGTATTGCAATAACTTAATCGTTTGGAAGAATTATGGAGTTAAGTATTAATAATTCCGCCATCTTAAAAATTAGTGTAAGTTATAAATTAATTATTTAGAAGGAACTAGACCCATTGTTTAAATTAAGAATCATGTGAAGGACAAGGCACGGTTGAGTCACCATCATGTTTATATGGCAAGCAACCTTTTAGCTTAATTAAATTAATTAAAACTATAATCTGCATTTCGGAAATGATCGATTAAGGCACAAGTTGTCCAAACTTGGAATGATAGATGCTTATGATGTTTGTTTATTGTGTTGCGCCTCTAGTTGAAATTATAGAATAGCATAGAATGTTGCAGTTGTTAACTTATTGTCTTTTTTTTCTTGCGTAGATGCAGTGTTATTCGTTTACATGTTATATTGACAAGATTGTTTACATGTGATTACATGCCTCACTATTAGTATCTAGTCATGATGTTAGTATAGAAGTTGGTTATGGTATTTAGACACCTCCTTGTTCCTCATAACAGTTGCTAGCCCTAATACCTTAAGTGGTCAAAATCAATCGAATGAATCATGAGCTTGAGAATTGTTTATGTGTCTTGGAGGTCCTAACCTTGCAGGATAGGTTGGGTGGTTAGTTCCTTATGTTACCTTTATGAGGTGTGTTGATTTGTGTCGCTAATTTATGTTCATGTGTTGAGCCTAGAGGCAGAATATTCAATTCAGCCTTCGTGCTCAATCCCTTCATGTCCACAGGACAGGACTTAACCAACTCAGTGACTTTCCTCTTGGTTCTTGTACCCAACTGCACTAACCAAGACTTTTCATGTTTGCTTCTTGATAAATGCAAACTTTCCACCACCCTAGGATCTACATAACTATGGCTAGCCCCTAAATCAATTAAAATAATAAATGGTTGGTTGTTAATCATACCTTCCACTTCAATCATGTGCGACTGAAATTCATCTTGCTTGTTGTCCAGGGACGCATAGATCCTTGGCATTCTACTGCCCATGTCCTCCACTGTTTCAGCTTGTTGAACATTATGGACATCTCTCGCTTTATCATTTATGTGGGGGCAATCTCTGTACCTATGGTTTCCTTTACAACCCCAACACTCCATAGGTGGCGGTCTTAGCATTTGCCCACCCACTTCAGCCTTCCTGGGCTCTCTAAAAGATGGTTGTCCCTGAGGACTGTTTATGAAAAAGGGAGGCTTGTTTCCCTTCTGCCTCTGCTCTTTCCTAAACTTCTTCTAATCATCCCAGGCCTTCCGAAAAGTAGGTTTTTCTCTTTGCTTCTCATACAAGCATTTCACCCTTCTTATTGTTTCTTCCATAGTCTTAGGATCATCATACCGAATCTTGTCACCAATGGCAGGTGGCAGTCCACTCAGATACCTTTGAATCTTGACAGCCTCATCTTTGATGAATGGAACATACTTTAGTAATTCCAAAAACCTTCATTCGTATTCATCAATGGTCATGCTGCCCAGCTTGAGTTCGAAGAAATCCTTCATCTTTCTGTCATAGTATCTTTTAGTCAGGTATTTCCTCTCGAAATACCTCTTGAACTCCTTCCAAGTGATATATTTCTCTCTAATGTGTTGCACCTACACAAGCTGATCCCACCACATGGATGATTTTCCTTTTAGTTGATACATCGCAATTCTTCCTTCTGCATGAGAGGAATAATTCTGCAGTTTGAAATATTTCCTCATGCCAAGAAACCATGTTTCAGCATCTTCCTCCTTCTTATGTTCTCCATCGAACGTTGGAGGCTTGATCTTGTTCATTTCCCCTTTCAATTCATCCATCCCAGATCTCTTGTGATTTCTGGTAGGAGATGGGCTTGAACTATTGTGTGCTTCCTTACTAGAATGCTTTGGGGAGCGATGACGATGTCTACTGACACTCCTTGATCTTCTTTTCCTCTCAGGGGTCTTGACACTCCTTGATCTTCTTTTCCTCTCAGGGGTCCTGCGACTTTCTGTCTTGCTTGAGTCACTCTCATTTTCCAAATTCTTTTCTATTCTTTCCAGACTCTTCAACATCCTTAAGTTGAATTCACCCTGCCTATCCCTAACTTTCATGAGCTTTCGGCTATCAACTCGGCGAACCTGGGCCTCTTTCTGCAATCTTTCAATGATTTTCATCATATGTCCTTCCTTATCCATCTCGTTTCTGTGCCCATTACAGTTTGATCCTTCGACTCCCAAGTTGACATTCCTTCCTTCTCTTTCGTCCTCTGAATTGGAGGCAATCCACACCTCTTCTGTAACACCCTGTTTCCCCCAGTCTGTAAAAATAACTATACTGGCCAAGTAATTGTGGCAAACTCAGAGATGTAAATGTATGATGTGAATGGACCTTGTGGAAAAGGTCGATGAATGTAAACAATATTATGAATGTATATATTGCAGGACTGTTGAGAGGGGAAATGGTGAAAAAGAGACCACGATGGCTGAAGAAAGGCGGTGGAAGGCACCTGGGATGGTGGCGTTAACTTCCACCAACCAAACCAATACCGTATTTGGTCTTCACTGGCCCGGAGAACCAAGAGCGACTCGCTATCCCGGAATTAATTTCTTGCAGGTTGGTAGGTGGATGACTCCTCATGAATTAATGAGGGATGGGGGGGGGTGATCCGCCCAGCCCATCCATAAGAGTCTCCGACCTTACCAGCGTAAGGGGAATCACGCCTCACGCAACCTCGGAAGAGGATAAGGCGTGAGGGAGAGGCGGTATGGGGATATACGCGAGGGAAGGAGAACCCTGGAAGAGCTATGGCGATATGCAGAGCAGGTGATAGCAGAGAGGAAGGAGAGTAACCTTCGCTCCTGGTCACTGGAAAACCGAGACGCGGTCTCACAGCATCGTGGTCTCAACTCGGGGGNATAAGTGTTTTGCCTCAGGCATTTTGAAATATATATATATATATATATATATATATATATATATTTCCATTTATGCTCATAAGCTGTGAATTTGTGAATGATTTCAGTGTAAGAATGTCTGTATGGTATTTTGATCAGTGCTGGTAGTTGCATGTTTAAAAATGGAAAGGTTACATATGGATTACGTTTTTACACATCAATATTTATATGCATATTGACCTGATTCATACTCCACATCTAGTTCTCGAGAGAGAGATACCCTTATCTGCCTCAGATAGTACCCTGGGTAAACCTCCCCATAGAGTTACCCTCCTTGAAAAACCCATCAAGAGCCTGGGAAGAGGCTGTGAAGGCACAAGATTTTAGTAACCTTGCATGAGGAGGAAATGATCCTTTTGAAATCCCGAGATAGCCGGGTAGAGATGAGTAACAAATCGACGGACAAGATCTCGTCGGGAGATCTGTGGTCACTCACGACCGTCAGATCAGAAGAAGAAGTTGGGGCGTTAAAATGCCTTAACCCTGATGAGGTATTGAATTGACGGATGAGATCCCGTCGGGAGATCTGTGGTCACTCATGGCCGTTAGATCAGAAGAATAAATGAGGTCATTAAGATGCCTTAACCCTTTTTTTTTCCTTTGTCTGCGTGAGTAGGGACGAAATCAGGATCATAGATCCCCAAGGTCCAGGAGAAAATCTGGACCGTTGATTCTTCCACGTCCAGGAAACCATGGGAGAGTGCACAGGTTAGGAACAAACCTGAACCGTCAAATCTCAGCTAGAAAACCCGACAGCCATTAGATTTGCCAGGAGATACACGAGGGTTAAAAACCCCAGTGAATAGGGGCAAAATCCCCAAATTAGTTTTGGGTCGCCCAATGAAAGGAGGCCACGTGTCGCAAGATTTTCCCACTTCGGGAAATCGAAACTCGAGGACTCGGGAGTCCTGGTGACAAGAGATCGTGACTTTCCATGGTGGAAACCCCGAGACATATCTAGACCGTCCGATTTAAGGAGGCTACGTGTCGCACGATTAACCACTTCGGGAAATCAGAACTCGAGGACTCGGGAGTTTCGGTGGCAAGAGATCGGGACGTTCCATGGTGGAAACCCCGAATTTGATTTGGACTGTCCGATTATGAGAGGCCACATGTTGAGAGATTAACCACATCGGGAAACCAAGGATCGGGGATTCGGGAGTCCCGTGGTCAAGAGTTCGGGCTCTTGTGCTGACAAGTCCCGATGAACGAACGAGATCCTTTTGGAGGATCTTCGGGTTTGTGACAACCGTTGGATGTGGGGCAAGGAACGCAAATGATAGTCCCTCGACCCCTCCCAGCCTTTTCAAATGATGAGAAGACGAGATCCTTTCGGAGGATCTAAGGGTCTATAACGACCATAGGATGTGAGGAAGAGGTGACGGCATTAAGCTGGGGCACAGAAACATGTTGGGATAAGTGGCACGCAGATCTGGGTGGCTAGAATCCGCACGCCCATATCTACGGCTGAGGCTCCATTCTGGAGCCCCCTTGTTGTCCTACCTTTAGCGGTGAGGGGGGGGTCCAGAATCAGACGCGCAACTCTCGAACGGTCTAGATTTAATCACCTTGATCAACAGCGCTCAGGTAAATTCCAGACCCCCCTTGTTGTTATGTCTTTAACGAGGGGGGGGGGGGGGGGGNCCGGAATGGTGTGGTGTGCGAAGTGGGCCCCCTCCTATCACGTCGATTTATGTGTCGCGTATCCCCCTTTTCCACCTGTACTCCATTCAACTGCGGGATGGGGCCCTTCCTCATTAGCTGCTCGCTAGCCCTGTCGGGATCCGTCCCCATTGGTCATTTGCCAGCCCTGTTGGGAGTCGGCGTTTACGAAGTCAAACAACTCCACACTTTTATAGCACCGAGTCACGTAATGCGAAGGAGCGTCATGGTTGTCGACCAGAGGTCGTGACCCACGACCACATGCGAGCAGACGAGGGAAGGCTAGCTACGCTAGGCCTCCGTAGACATTTCGGGGGCTCTGATTTTGCAGGAGTCAAAAAAAAAAATTTATTTGAGAAGTGGATGCGTTACAAATTGGTATCAGAGCACGGTTACAGCACTCGGCCTAATTGGGCTCATAAATGAGTTGCGCAGAGACCCCGTTCAAAGCACCCCTAAAAGGAGTAACCTTCTATCTTAACTCTCTTACCCAAGATCAAAGCTTGAAAACGAGAATTCGACTGTGTATGTATGTGAAAGAGTTTTGAATTATGCGTGAGTTATAAAAATAAAAAGAAAAATATATATATATATCTAACCATTGACTAACAACCCGTGTTTGTCCTTTTCTGCCAAGCGGACGATCAGCCACGGGAATTTACTGATGCAGAAAATGGTGACTCACCAAGAGATGGGAGAGGGCTCCCAAAATAGAGATGAAGAGTCTGACGAAAGAAGAGCAGTAGGGACCCCTCCAGATATAGCTAAGACTGTAAGGAGTCTCATGGTCGAATTGCAGAGCTGCAAAGCTGACAATGAAAGGATGATGAAAGAACAAGAAAAAACAAAATGAAATTAATGCAGTTTTACTGCAGAGCTTATCTGACTTGCAACGACAAATGCAGCATGAACCCGAGATGCAGAAACATGGTCATATCAGTGGCCATACTGAGAGGAGCACCTCAAGGAAGGTCCACCCCAGAGGTAAAGGACCAGTGTTGAACGATTCCTCTGAGAAGGAAGCTGGCGACTCGAAGGGCTCTTCCAGCAGCAGAACTAGTTCTTATTCCCGAAGAAAACAGAAGAAACAAAAACTCTCCAAGGGTCACAGATATGAGGAATTCAGAAAGGCCAAACTGCCCTCCTTTGATGGTGAGATAAAGAAGGGAGAGGAAGCAGAGGCCTAGCTACTTGGACTGAAGAAATATTTCAGAGTCCATGATTTTTCAGAAAATTTGAAGGCCCGAGTGGCCACTTTCAATCTGAACGGAAAGGCTTCCATTTGGTGGGAAGATCTAAAGAATGTGAAAGGGGTCTACGAAGAGGACATGTCCTGGAAACAGTTTGAGAAATACTTCCGGAAGAAGTATTTGTCTGAAAAATATTTCGACGAGAAGACTAAAGAGTTTTATGAACTCAAACTGGGGCAACTCACTATAGAGGAATATGTCAACAAATTCCTCGACTTGTTGAGATATGTACCCTATATCAAAGAAGAGAAGGTGAAGGTGCAACACTTCATCAGTGGGCTACCCAAGGACTACCGTAACAGAATTGAATTCGATGAGCCAAAGACCTTAGAAGACACTATTCGAAAGGCAACTTACTGTCAGGAACAGTATGGACATCGAACAGAACCTCGTGAAGGATGGAAACCAAAGAATAGTCAAAGATTTGAGAAAATGGGGATTAATCCCCCATGATTTAAGAACTATAAGAAGAACCCAAGGGTGAACTTTCCATCCCAGAGTGTACTCCAACAGAACTTTCCCTCATCAGGCGGAAATAAAACTTTTGGACCTGTACCAGTAAAGATGGACAACCTAAAGAGAGAGCCTCTGAAATGTTGGGGTTGCGGAGAAGAACATCTCCTCAGAGACTGTCCACACCAACAACAAAATAGTCTGAGAATTTATAACGTCCAGGAAACTACTATGGTCAATGATTTGGCCAGGAGTGTGCCGCAGATTTATGCAGCCTTGGATAATAACCAAGCTGATCATCAAGCTTCAGTGGTGGAAATAGAAGGTATGATTTCCGACCATCTAGTGTCTGTTTTGATTGACCCTGGTTCAAATTTGACTTATATATCCCCTAAGGTTGTTGACCAGTGTAAACTACACTCACAAAAACATATTAAACCATGGTTGGTACAATTAGCCACTGGCACTAAAAGAAGGGTAGCAGAAGTCATACCAGCTTGCCAATTAATGTTGGGTGATTTCCCCACCCAAGCAACCCTTAAAATATTACCCCTGGGATCATATGATCTGTTGATTGGTATGGACTGGCTAGCCACCCATAAAGTCAGATTGGACTGTTACCATAAAACCTTAGAATGCATGAGCAAAGAAGGAAAAAGGATAACCCTTCAAGGGATCCGAAAGCCTGTCTCTGTGAGACAAATATCGGCTATGAAAATGAGAAAGTATTGTCGAAAGGGATGTCCCCTATATGCAATACAGGTGTTGGAAACCATTGAAGATGACAAACCCAGCCTTGAAGACCATCCTACCCTGAGAGAATACAGAGATGTGTTTCTGGAAGAGGTACCAGGTCTACCTCCGAGAAGGGACATTGACTTCTCGATAGAGCTTGCACCAGGAGCAGTGGCGGTGTCTAGGACACCCTACCGGATGAGCACACCTGAGTTAGTTGAACTCAAATTGAAATTGAAAGAAATGATGGATAAGGGTTATATTCGACCCAGCGTGTCTCCATGGGGAGCACCAGTCCTATTTGTGAAGAAGAAGGACGGCCCCTTAGACTATGTATAGATTATAGACAACTTAATAAGGTAACCATAAAGAACAAGTACCCCTTGCCCAGGATCATTGATATGTTCAATCAGTTGGGAGGTGTATCTATTTTCTCAAAGATTGACTTGAGGTCGGGATACGATCAAGTCTGAATCAAGGGTGAAGACATCCATAAAACTGCTTTTCGGACACGGTATGGTCACTATGAGTTTGTAGTAGTGCCATTTGGGTTAACCAATGCCCCTGCCACTTTTATGTGCTTGATGAACAATGTACTCAGTAAATTTTTAGATAAATTTGTACTAGTTTTTATTGATGACATATTAATCTACTCTAAGAATAGAGAAGAACATGAAGAGCATCTTAGACTTGTGCTGCAAGTGCTAAGAGAGCATCAGCTCTATGCTAAATTCAGCAAATGTGACTTCTTCTAGAAGCAAATACATTACTTGGGTCATGTTATGTTCGAAGAAGGGGTAGTAGTAGACCCTGACAAGATCAAGTCTATCATGGAATGGCCTACCCCGAAGGATGTTTCAGACATCAGATCCTTTATGGGATTGGTGGGATACTATAGGAGATTTATAAAAGGATTCTCCAAGATTGGTTGTCCA
>SNQJ01S0006261.1:212686-229529 GCA_010110895.2 Picea sitchensis | reverse complement strand
ATTAAACATACATCAACATTATTTCAATGCCCGTGAATGATCTTATCACTTAAGAAATCATACATCAACATTATTGCAATGCGCATGAATAATCTATTCACGTAAGAAATAATACATCAATATTATTCAATGCGCGTGAATAATCTAATCACTTAAGAAATCATACATCAACATTATTTCAATGCACGCGAATAATCTAATCACTTAAGAAATCATAGATCAACATTACTTTCAAGACGCAAGATTAAGCAAATTCATAACTCCTCATACATCAACATTTAATACATGGTGCAAGGAAATATAATCACAATCAGTTATTCATTAACATTATTCGAATGCGTAAAGAGATCTAATCGCTTAATCATCTATAAATCAACATTATTCCATGGCGCAATAATTCTAATAACTCAATAATTTATTCATTATCATTATTCCATAGCGCAGAGAAATCTATTTACTTAATCATCAACATATTCCATGGTCCAAAGGTAAGAAATCACACAACCAATAATACGTCCTATTAATTTCATGGAGCAACAAATTCTATTACAAAAATACATCAATTTAATAACACGATTAGCCATCTATGAAACATTCCATCAAGATTCCATTCTACACTAACATGTATCAATTTAATTGACACAATTAGCCATAATCAAGAGTCCATTTATAATAACATATATCGAATAATCAATGCAATTACCATCTATTGTTTAACAATCAAGGAATGATCTATGGATAATTTTTTATCAACCAAAGCAGGGTTACCATGTACTCAAAAAAATGTTCTACACCACACCTCTTGATATTTTATTTAGTAATTTAATTATTTTATCACTATGAAAGGGTTTACAAGTAGTAGCTAACCACATAATATAAATAACCTTTCATAAGGAAACACAATCCTTAACTAGGACACGGATATAAGAATTCAGTCCTAACTAAATTTTAATAAATAAATAAAACTAAAAGCACCCAACCCTCTTCACAACAAAGAGAACTCAAGGCTTGTTCCTTGCGTATCCAAATAACAAAGGATCCACAATCCATTGGACCCAACTAGAAGGAAGTATCTCCCCCCTTCCTAACTATAAACATCTAGGCGAAGCTGGCTTAGTAGCTTTAGGAATATCGATGAGAAGATTGCAGGGTAAGTCGGGTATTCCACACGTAAAAACACAAGGAAGGTAAATGGAGTTGTTGAGTTATATTAAAGGAAAATTGCAGCTTTAAGGTTAATGAAAATCACTGGGTACTCCAGTTGCCAAAACGCAAAGAAAGATTACTTACTGAAATGAAGAGAACTGTTGGGTACGATCACAAGGAAAATTCACAAAACGCAAGGCAATTTCTTTAAAAAAAATGCAGAGATTTGCTTGGGTAAGATCGCAAGTTGATCTCAGAAAAATGTAGGGAACACTTCCTTATGTAAATACGTAGAGAACTCATTGGTAATATCACAAGGCAGTCTCACACAACACATGGAATTTTTTTTTAAAGCGCGGAGAAATAACTTGTTTTCATTCTAGGAATAAATTCCTTGCAGATAAATAACTTATTTGCACTCGAGGAAGAATTTCGTGGCTGTAGACATAACTTCGGTTACTTTCAAGGAATAAATTTGTTGCAGAGAAATAATTTATTCACATTCCAGGAATAAATCCGTGGCTGAATAATAACTTTGGTTACATTCAAATATTAAATTTGTTGTAGAGAAATGACTTATTCACACTCTAGGAATAAATTCCTGGCTCATAAATAACTTGTTTGCATTCTAATCATAATTTCATTTGAAACAGGGATAATTTTGGTTGCATGCGCATACAACAATCATGTATGAAGATGGAGAAGAGTTAGGACACTGGAACTACCATCCACGATGGACTTTACACGACGACGGTTACCATTGAAGCTATTATTCTTCGCAAGGTCAGTGACCAAATTTTGGGTTAACCATCCTTAGTGCAGAGGGTAATCGACAAGATTTTTCGATGGCCTCCTACTCTTGGAATGTAATAACATAATTCTTACGAAGTTCATCCTTGCATTCAACAACATATATTAAAGGTTTATGTAGTCCTAGGCGCAAGTTATTAACATATAAATTTCAACTCTATGTAAAACCCATAGGTATCCTAGAAACAACTATAACAACCAACATTTATATGGGCGGAAGGATGCTTTTGTGTAGAAAAAAAATCATTGCTAATTTTATACATAACATACACCGTTCAAATTAATTCCACTGCAAACTCTATGTAAAAACAGAAAGAAA
Organism: Picea sitchensis; assembly: GCA_010110895.2. Taxonomy (NCBI): domain Eukaryota; kingdom Viridiplantae; phylum Streptophyta; class Pinopsida; order Pinales; family Pinaceae; genus Picea; species Picea sitchensis. The sequence goes on along the minus strand of SNQJ01S0006261.1, from coordinate 227,254 downwards.
TACCATAACCAATGAATATAGGCTTGATGATGATTCTTGGTGACTGTCGTTCCCTTCCTTTTTCTTGTTAATCATTGAAACTTCACTGGTACCTCCTAGCCAATGCTAGGGGTACTCTTCTTCCCCCTTAGCCCCCTGAGCTGCAAAGGGGCCACGCACACACACAACGAGAAATCCTTTAGCTCCCAACTCACCTCGCAAGGTAGATCCACCACTCTCTCTCAAGTTGGGTATCCCAACTCTCACAAGTAAAACTAGTTGAACATTCTACAGCATAACCTTACCCATAACCCATCTGTTTATTTTCCCCCTTTTTCCATTTTCTTTACAGGAGTTTCCTTAATGACACATTTCCACTTGCACATGTAATTCACCTTTTAATTAAATAATTAAGAATTACTTCCCCCATACACTTGTAACCCTTTTCCTTAGTTGCACAAGTAAATCCACAATTTATTTTAATAAAAGTTAATTTCCCTCACCCATCCTAAAAGGCCTCCTAAAATCACACCTAGCTGTCTATTTATTCCCCTTATTTCCAATTAATGAATGATGCCTTACTAAATATGAGTTGAGTTAAAATAGGATTCTCTTTTAGTTAGACTAGCGTTAACTAGACTCTAAATTCCTTTCTATGCATACACATTCTCTGCTCTATGTTTCTTTCATATTTTAAAAACTCCCCTTTTAATAATTCCATACACCTATGTGCCTTAAATAAAATCTTTAGGATTATTTCAATTTACTTAACTCTTGAAATTATTTACCTTATTCCCCTTTTTCTTTGGTTATTAATTTTAGTTTATCCTCTTTACAAAACTTATGCTTAGGATTAATTAAATTTTATTTGCAAAGGACTAACTCTTATAGGGATTTATAATTAATAATTTCAATCCTTAATTAATTAATTAATTAATGGATCCGACAATGTTCAATATTTTACAAGGTTAATTATTCGCTCACGATTTTCTAGGCCACCTAGATTCATTGACTCAAATTTTATTTACGCGACGTGCCCTTCAAGATGAACTCTGTTCTCCAAGGGTGCCACTCACCTTTGACTGGTTTTGGTAGTTTTCCAACCCTTGGATTCAACACTCCATTCGAGCGACCTTGTGAGAGACTAAGGGATTTTAAGGAATAAGGACCTTGCCTTATTGCGCTCCCCTTAAAAATATTTGTGAGTGATTGTATCAATCTTCCCTCACGACATCCTGGATGCCTTGAATTAGGTAATCGTTAACCTACAATTTGAGCCACGATGAGAGTGCTAGTAGGTTGTGACAAGAACTCTACCACACCTCTCCTTCAATATTTGGTCTATGTGCATGGCCCCTTTACTCCTTATGTAAGTTAGATTGGCAAGAAATCGCCAGCCTGCATCCATCAACGAAACACTGTAAATGATCCATATACAACATCATAATATAATCGATCATATGACACATATGAAAAAATGAAATACTCAAACCAATACAATCCACTCACTAACTCAATCTAGAGTCCAAGGAGGTCCATTGATGACATCAACATCTACAATATTTCAAGTGTCATGCACACTCAGGGAAAACTCGTCAATAACATCTACCAATACACATATATCAATAACATCAAATCATGATCATCAAAATCATCATAAAGATCCACAAGCAAAATATACAATCATGTACTATAACCAGATCACTTCCACGTAAGTGTCCTCAAAGAATAAGTTGATAACATGTGCTCGCAAGAGCGAGATGGTACATGACTAAATTGAGAGAAAAATAAAAGAAATTGAACATACCTGGCTAGGCTAGGACACGGTGGAAAGATCCTCAACTTGTTCCTCCTCTCTATTTTCTCAATGAGAGTAAAAACATGAGCAATATTTTTTCAAATGAGCACAAATCACGCTCGTGACCCTTGAAAAACTGTTTAGGAGAGGAATGCACGTGCGTTCCTAGGAACACACATGGGTTAGTAGGAATGCACACGCGTTCCTGCCACTAAGCCTGTGTGGAAAGTTGGGTGGAGGTTCTGGAAATTCCAAACCTACAGGGTTAGGAACATGTGTGGGTTCCTGAGAATGTGCATGTTTTCCTGTTGACCCTCTTTCCACTTTTTCAACCACCAACTTTGTGTACTCACCCATGATCCAAAAAAGAGAAGGACGATAGAAGAGCCTAATTTATAGAACAAAAATCAAAAATCAAATACTAGAGATCATTCCATAGAACACAAATTCAAATCATATCATGTATGAAAAGAAACAAAACATACATATTCTGTGAACAAAAATATATAGCAATTTACCGAAAACAAAACTGAAAGAGTTATCGATGTGAATTCTAGCAAACCAAGAAATATGTTGAGGAAAAACTTTTCCATTTAACTATAGGATTTGTTGCACTTGGTATTTCTATATAAATCCATCACCTAGAGAAGTTATGGTACCACCAGGGTGAATAATCAATGCAAAATAAATAATCTCTTAATTCATAGAGAAAAAAGATTATTAAACCAATATTTCACTACTGATATTTTGAAGACAGAGCAACGCTTTGCACCTATAATACTTTTTCTATAGAACACAAGTAGGTCTTGTTTTTCTTCTCAATAATCCTTGAAAAGTATCCTCCCACGTTAATTTCCATTAACCTCTAATAGTATTTTATTAGTTACAATATTTTCTGAAAAATTTATTGGCTTCCTTTCATGGTTATTCCATGCATTTTGTTGTAGTATTCATTTCAAAAGAAATAACATGTATATTTTTATTCCCTATCCTCTCCATGAATTAGTTCTCTTTTCCCCTTGGAATTCCTTCTTTTCATGAACAAAATATGGTTTAATAGAGTCTTAAATCAACTTTGATTTGGTTGCAAGAATATAAGGAACATACTTCCAAAAATATAGGAAGTGATGGTTTAGATCTAGGAAATGGTTTCATACCCTCCTCTTTCCAATTAAACTCTAAAATATGATCAACATGAATATCATTCATTTTATCATAACATCTATAGAAGCACTTCTCATTCCAATTAAACTCTAAAATATAATCAACATCAATATCATTCATGTTATCATAACATCTCTAGGAACACATGTAGGAACTCCTTCCTTGGTGAGTTTATTAGTTCTTCCAAATAAAGATTTACAAGTATTCAAAATGTTAAAAACACCATAACATATCTACCACATGGTACTAATAAAACATGCAATAAAAGATCCATGCAAAGAATTTAAACATATTATATATAAACCATAACATATCTACCACATCGTGCTAATAAAACCTGCTGATAAAAGTATCCATGCAAAGAATTTAAACATATTATATATAAATTACAAAGAAAACAAAGTCAAACTAAGACATTAGGTACACATTCATAATTAAAATGTGTATCATTTTAATATAAGTTTAAAAATTTCAATTTTTTTTTTCATGCTTATTGTTCTCATTTGAATTAGACTTTACTCAAGTTATATATTATGCACATTTTAGGGAGTAGCACTATAAGTTATGGAACCCATATTGTATTTAGAATAATGATTGGGAATTATTGTGAGTGGTGATTTTTATTTGAAATGCTTTTATTTCTTTTGTTATTATCAAACTACATATTAAATTGGTGGATGAGATATTTTGACAAGGACCTTCTACAATGAGAGATATGATTACTAAAATTTATAAAAATATACATAACCTACTCCCTTAAATTTAAATTTTATAATATTTAGTAAATATTATTTTAAATTAAATTAATTTTATTTATAAAAAAATTAATAAAAAATTAAAAAAATAAAATAATTAAATTTTTGTTTTTACCATAAACAATATTAAAATAAAAAAATAAATAAAATATATTAATTTAAATGTATTTCTTTATAAACTATAAACATGGTTAGAAATATAAATGTGAAATATTTAAGTGGCCTTAACAATACTTCTTTATTACTACTTTATTTTCATAACAATAAATTTTTATTACTACTTTATTTTAATGACAATTTGAAGTGCAATTTTAAAAGGTATGAATCCACACAAATAATAGTTTATTTAATTTTAAAAATAAATTAATTTTTTGAAAATAGAAATAAATGGATTCATATAAATTATAAAATTATAATTTTGATATTTAATTTTTTTTATTAATTCTCTTTATTTTGGTTATAAATAAAAAATTAAAATTAAGATAGATTAATATAAATATAATAATAATAATAATCTATTTTTGGTCACGGTTAAGCCAACACATCAAATTGGTGTATGAGACCTCTTTGTTTGTGGGACAAGAGATCCCTCTCCATCCAGCGATTTGACGAATTTGAACTTGTGACCTGCTAAGAGGAAACACATGTTCTTAACCATTAGATCCACTCTTGAAAAATAATACCAAATTTTTGTTGAGAAAGTACAGTCCAGATCAAAACCATTATCATAATATCTTTGATATGAGTTCAATATGTTACTGAAATAAAATTAAAATTAAATTATAATGAACAAGATAATGATATTTTTTCCCAACCATAAAAACTAAATACCAAATTTATGTAGATATTTTCATACCACTTTAATTTTTAGTTTTATTTTTAATACAGATTTTTTTCATCATTTTTATTGTATTTTATTGAAACTATAATACCATCTCGTTTTTAGTTGATTGTCCATATGCCATAGATTTCAGAATTATATTTAAAATGTTTTTAGTGGGTTGTCCATATGCCATGGATTTCATAATTATATTTAAAACGATGATTATGATGTCATTTTAATTGCATTTTATTGGAACTATATACCATGTAGTATTTAGTGCATAGTCCATATGCCATGGAATTCATATTTATATCTAGAGTGATAATTATCAGTAGTCATTTTTATTATTTTATTTATTTATTTACATATATTTTACATTAATTTTTTAACACCAAATTAGAATTAATTTTAAATGTAAAAAATGATATTCGTAAGTTATTTAATTTTATAAGTAATATAATAATTATTATAATTACTTTATAATATATCTTTTATGCTTAATAATATTGTTGATTATGATAATGATTAATGTCAGCTAAGATGGAATTGGTTTATCGGATTTTAAGAGGTTAAGTGATTACTTGTGATTCTTTAGAATTTTTTTTTTNAAGATGAACTCTGTTCTCCAAGGGTGCCACTCACCTTTGACTGGTTTTGGTAGTTTTCCAACCCTTGGATTCAACACTCCATTCGAGCGACCTTGTGAGAGACTAAGGGATTTTAAGGAATAAGGACCTTGCCTTATTGCGCTTCCCTTAGAAATATTTGTGAGTGATTGTATCAATCTTCACTCACGACATCGTGGACGCCTCAAATTAGGTAATCGTTAACCTACAATTTGAGCCACGATGAGAGTGCTAGTAGGTTGTGACAAGAAATCTACCACACATCTCCCTCAATATTTGGTCTATGTGCATGACCCCTTTACTCCTTATGTAAGTTAGATTGGCAAGAAATCGCCAGCCTGCATCCATCAACGGAACACTGTAAATGATCCATATACAACATCATAATATAATCGATCATATGTCACATATGAAAAAATGAAATACTCAAACCAATACAATCCACTCCCTGACTCAATCTAGAGTCCAAGGAGGACCATTGATAACATCAACATCTACAATATTTCAAGTGTCATGCACACTCAGGGAAAACTCGTCAATAGCATCTACCAATACACATATATCAATAACATCAAATCATAATCATCAAAATCATCATAAAGATCCACAAGCGAAATATACAATCATGTACTATAACCGGATCACTTGCACACAAGTGTCCTCAAAGAATAAGTTGATAACATGTGCTCACAAGAGCGAGATGGTACATGACTAAATTGAGAGAAAAATAAAAGAAATTGAACATACCTGGCTAGGCTAGGACACGGTGGAAAGATCCTCAAATTGTTCCTCCTCTCTATTTTCTCAATGAGAGTAAAAACACGAGTGATATGTTTTCAAATGAGCACAAATCACGCTCGTGACCCTTAAAAAACTGTTTAGGAGAGGAATGCACGTGAGTTCCTAGGAACACACATGGGTTAGTAGGAATGCACACGCATTCCTCCCACTAAGTCTGTGTGGAAAGTTGGGTGGAGGTTCTGGCAATTCCAAACCTACAGAGTTAGGAACTTGTGTGGGTTCCTGAGAATGTGCAAGTTTTCATGTTGATCCTCTTTCCACTTTTTCAACCACCAACTTCGTGTACTCACCCGTGATCCAAATAAAGAGAAGGATGGTAGAAGAGCCTAATTTATAGAACAAAAATAAAAAAATCAAATATTAGAGATCATTCTATAGAACACAAATTCAAATCATGTCATGTATGAAAAAAAACAAAACATACATATTCTATGAACAAAAATATATAGCAATTTACCGAAAACAAAACTAAAAGAGTTATCAATGTGAATTCTAGCAAACCAAGAAATATGTTGAGGCAAAACTTTTCCATTTAACTATAATATTTGTTGCACTTGGTATTTCTATATAAATCCACCACCTAGAGAAGTTATGGTACCATCAGGGTGAATAATCAATGCAAAATAAATAATCTTTTAATTCATAGAGAAAAAAGATTATTAAACCAATATTTCACTACTGATATTTCAAAGACAGAGCAATGCTTTGCACCTATAATACTTTTTCTATAGAACACAAGTGGGTCTTGTTTTTCTTCTCAATAGTCCTTGAGAAGTATCCTCCCACGTTAATTTCCATTAACCTCTAATAGTATTTTATTGGTTACAATATTTTCTGAAAAATTTATTGGCTTCCTTTCATGGTTACTCCATGCATTTTGTTGTAGTATTCATTTCAAAAGAAACAACATGTATATTTTTATTCCCTATCCTCTCCATGAATTAGTTCTCTTTTCCCCTTGGAATTCCTTCTTTTCATGAACAAAATATGGTTTAATAGAGTCTTAAATCAACTTTGATTGGGTTGCAAGAATATAAAGAACAAGTTTCCAAAAATATAGGAAGTGATGACTTAGATCTAAGAAATGGTTTCATACCCTCCTCTTTCCAATTAAACTCTAAAATATGATCAACGTGAATATCATTCATGTTATCATAACATCTATAGAAGCACTTATCTTTCCAATTAAACTCTAAAATATAATCAACATCAATATCATTCATGTTATCATAACATCTATAGGAACACATGTAGGAACTCCTTCCTTGGTGAGTTTATTAGTTCTTCCCAATAAAGATTTACAAGTATTCAAAATGTTAAAAACACCATAACATATCTACCACATGCTACTAATAAAACATGCAATAAAAGTATCCATGCAAAGAATTTAAACATATTATATATAAACCATAACATATCTACCACATCGTGCTAATAAAACATGGTAATAAAAGTATCCATGCAAAGAATTTAAACATACTATATATAAATTATAAAGAAAACAAAGTCAAACTAAGACATTAGGTACACATTCATAATTAAAATGTGTATCATTTTAATATAATTTTAAAAATTTCATTTTTTTTTTTTCATGCTTATTGTTCTCATTTGAATTAGACTTTATTCAAGTTATATATTATGCACATTCTAGGGAGTAGCACTATAAGTTATGGAACCCATATTGCATTTAGAATAATGATTGGGAATTATTGTGAGTGGTGATTTTTATTTGAAATGCTTTTATTTCTTTTGTTATTATCAAACCACATATTAAATTGGTGGATGAGATCATTTTGACAAAGACCTCTTCCAATGAAAGATATGATTACTAAAATCTATAAAAATGTACATAACCTATTCCCTTAAATTTAAATTTTATAATATTTAATAAATAATATTTTTAAATTAAATTAATTTTATTTATAAAAATTTTAATAAAAATTAAAAAAATAAAATAATTAAATTTTTATTTCTATCATAAACAATATTAAAATTAAAAAATAAATAAAATATATTAATTTAAATGTATTGCTTTATAAATGATAAACATTGTTAGAAATATAAATGTGAAATATTTAAGTGGCCTTAACAATACTGTTTTATTACTACTTTATTTTCATAACAATAAATTTTTATTACTATTTTATTTTCATGACAATTTGAAGTACAATTTTAAAAGGTATGAATCCACACAAATAATAGTTTTTATAATTTTAAAAATAAATTATTTTTTTGAAAATAGAAATAAATGGATTCATATAAATTATAAAATTATAATTTTAATATTTTTTTTTTTATTAATTCTCTTTATTTTGGTTATAAATAAAAAATTAAAATTAAGATAGATTAATATCAATATAATAATAATAATAATCTATTTTTGGTCACGGTCAAGCCAACACATCAAATTGGTGTATGAGACCCCTTTGTTTGTGGGACAAGGGATCTCTCTCGGCTCAGGGATTTGACGAATTTGAACTTGTGACCTGTTAAGAGGAAACACATGTTCTTAACCATTAAGTCCACTCAAATTGTATCAAATACATTTATTTATTTATTTATTTGAAGAATAATACCAATTTTTTGTTAAGAGAGTACAGTCCAGATCAAAACCATTATCATAATATCTTTAATATGAGTTCAATATGTTACTGAGATAAAATTAAATTATAATGAACAAGATAATAATATTTTTTCCCAACCATAAAAACTAAATACCAAATTTATGTAGATATTTTCATACCACTTTAATTTTTATTTTTATTTTTATTTTTAATACAGATTTTTTTCATCATTTTTATTGTATTTTATTGAAACTATAATACCATCTCGTTTTTAGTTGATTGTCCATATGCCATAGATTTCAGAATTATATTTAAAATGTTTTTAGTGGATTGTCCATATGCCATGGATTTCAGAATTATATTTAAAACGATGATTATGATGTCATTTTAATTGCATTTTATTGGAACTATATACCATGTAGTATTTAGTGCATAGTACATATGCCATGGAATTCATATTTATATCTAGAGCGATAATTATTAGTAGTCATTTATTTTATTTTATTTATTTATTTACATATATTTTACATTAATTTTTTAACACCAAATTAGAATTAATTTTAAATGTAAAAAATGATATTCGTAAGTAATTTAATTTTATAAGTAATATAATAATTATTATAATTATTTTATAATATATTTTTTATGCTTAATAATATTGTTGATTATGATGATGATTAATGTCAACTAAGATGGAATTGGTTTGTCGGATTTTAAGAGGGTAAGTGATTACTTGTGATTCTTTAGAATTTTGTTTTTGTCCTCAAAAAGCATTAAGAGAAGTTTCCATGATCAACATACTTTTGTTGAGTTAAGAGGTTAGGAAGGTTGGTAGTGTGACAAATATTTTGAAAATGAGATCTAATATGGGTATAGGCTAGACAATCTAAAAGAAAGTGTTTTTCATCTTCAACTTTCTTAGTGTCACAAAGGTGACATAGTCTTTCATCCCATGACGTTTTAGGAATTGACCAATGCCCAGTTTCACTATGGAGCTCGTGACAATTTGTTCTTATCTTAGCAATGCTTACTTTTTTCTTTACACTTGGAAAAATAGATAAATCATTTTGATCTTCTAGATTAGTGTTGATTACATATAGTACCTTAATTTTTTTTTTCCTCTAGCTCTTTATCACACCACATTTTCTCGTTAAATTTTGATTTGACATTTTCTTTAATAATATCTTTATTCTGCAAAATAGTGTCTTCCATGATTCCCCAATAGTTTAGCTAAGACCGAACATCTTTATGCCATCCTCGCTTAAGTCGATGGTGGTTATGAATCGATTTTGAAACAATTTTAGGAAGCCTCTTGCCTTCCATGTTGTTTAACTTGTTATTATACATTAGGCATATAGGCATAGCCATGCTCTCAATGAGAGAGAGGCTTATTTCTAAGAGAAGGATGGGATAGAGAGTATTTCCCTTAATTTTGAGATTATAGGTTATAAAATTATTTTTATTTGCTCTATCTTTCTCCATGATTCACAAGAGATACTATAGCCCCAGATTTCACATCCGTAAAAAATTAACACGTGTAACAAGAGTCTCAAAGAGGAGTTTGTTCTTATCCCAACTCCAAAGATCAGCTAATTTACAATTGTTTTCAATCCCATAATAAGCTTTCCATCCCCCAATAATCCTTTCTTCAATGTTATAATTCCAATTGAGCTTGTGGTGAATATCAATTCCAAGATATTTGTATGAAGTCACTTGCTCAAAGTTTTTGTTGTCATATACAAAGGTATCATAAGGGATCTTATTGGATTTAATAATGATGACGTTAGTCTTATCAATATTAATAGTCATACCCATATTGGAGAAAAAATCCTTGAGGAATCTTAATTTCTTTTCAATATCATGGGAACTCCTTGCCATAAGAACGATATCATCAACATAAATAAGAATATTGTTGACTATACTAGTGAGAGTAGGGTCGAAACAACCTTCTTTTTCCAGGCAATCTTCTAACTTGTCAATGTATATGCCAAAAAGGGTAGGGGACAAGGGACAAGCTTGTTTGACTCCGATATTACACTTAATCTCTTTTGACCAGCCTTGAGTGATTTTAAGCTTAGCCATAACATTCTCATACATCCTTATTCTAGCAGCCCTCAACTCAAGAAGCACTTTTATATCTTCCAACCTATTCCAAAGGTTTTTCCTAGGAACCATGTCAAAATGTTTTCTAAAGTCAATAAAACAACAAAAAATATTGGTTTTGGTATTGCGGAACTCCTCTGCAATGATCCTAAAAGTAACAAGATGGTCCAAAGTTGAATGATATCTCCTAAACCAGACCTGGCCTTTAGCTCTTTTACTATGAATTTTTAGCCAAAGGCTAATCTTCTTTTCCAAAATAATTCCATAAAGCTTGGCTAAAATCAGGTTAATCATGATGGTCCTATAATTAGAGGGAATCTTTCTATGCCCATTTTTAAAAATAGGAACAACGAGGCTTTGCGTCCAGGGTTTAGGGAAGCCCTGCTTGACTATTGAATTAAAGATCTTGTGCATGTGAGGGATAAGCATTGGCCCTATGATATTAAAAATTCTAGCTCGATAGCCTTCAATGTCCTTATATTTCCCATTTGTAAGCCGCTTAACCTTGAATTCCATGTCATCTAAAGAAAACAATTCTTCCTTTGTAGGGATAATAGGAATGGTGTCCATGGCATTGGGGAACTTGTAAATACTTTTAAGGTAGGAATTCCAGTACCTTAAGGGAATCCTATTATTTTATTTAGTAGTGCATATTAGATTTTGGCTCTAGAACTTCTTAGGATCCAAGTTATATAGTTGTGAAAGTTTCTCTTTCCTTCTATTGATATAGTATTTTTTTCCCTTTTAATTAGGGATTTGTATGTATTGATCTTATTGAGTTTCAAGGACTCATTAGAAGCATCCATAATGACTTTCCTAGCAATTTTACATTCTTTATCATACCAACGGTTGGTCATTCTATTATTCTTTTTATAGGACACCTCGAAAGAAAACTTCTTAATAGAAGTTGAAGGGGTATTTGTAAAATTCTGATAGAGTTCTTCAATGTTGTCCTTATAAGTTAGGAGATTTAATTTACTATTTAAATCCTTTAAGAAAATGTCAACTTTACTTTTGTCAACACGCAAATTCTTTTGATTATCATAATTATCTTCAATGACGCTCATATGCATGGAAAAGTTTAGAGTTAGGGTTAAAGGATTATGATCAGAGTCATGCTCATGGTCATTTAAAAGGTCAAAAGTTGGTATTTGGTCGGAAACGAGGATATCTGATATCAAATAATCTACAACACTACTACCTATCCCATGAATACAAGTCATTTGGTTGGAGTTTTTCCACTTCATTAATCCATTGCAAATTATTAGGTATTGAGAGCTACAGAGCGTGACCAACTCAGTACCAAACAAATTCTCAATAAGGTCTTCAAAGCTTCTTTTGTAGTTATTAGAGAAGACAAGGTCGTCATCTAGCCACAAATTATTATGGTTGGAGTCATTACTTAACAACGTATCTTGTTTAGTTGTAGTCCTAACATTAAAGTCTCCTAACAAGAGGATATTACCTTCATTTTTTAAACTATAAATATCTTGTTCTAAATTACTATAGGGAATTTTTTTATCTAGATTGTTTTTCTTATAAAAAGTATAATTAATAGGCACAAAATATAAAATCGCTATATACATCTTCTTAGCATTCGTGTTTGAAATTTCTATCCAAATGTACTGATTGAGAGATTCAATCTTATGAAAATGAATGTCAGGATAAATGTTCTTTCTAATATAACAAGCTATGCCTCATATCCCTCTATCGTGGGATTTTTCTTCCATGCTGGCCAGAAGACAAATCCTTCTATGTTAGGGACCTTAGACTCCTCATGCTCCCAAGTTTCAACTAGACAAATAATATCAATATCACTCGGGATCCAACTTTTCATAGGACCTTTGCACCATGGAAATCCATGGCAGCTCTAGAAAAGGATCCCGAGTGTCCCAAATTCCGATTTATTATTATCCTTCTGGTCTCTATCGCTAACAATAGATTTTCGATTTCTAATTATTGCCCATTTTCCTTCTTTCCTGACTTATTTTACCTTTTGAACTTCCTTCCTTAATTTAGCTTGGTCTTATGCTATGTTTATGGTCATTACAACTTACTTTGACACATATCAACCTATATTTGTGATCAATTATTTTTCCTAGCCTCTTTGCTTCTATGAGGTAATTTGTATCAATTTGTGATTTATTATTTAATTCTTGTTTTACTATTTCTAGCTTATCCTCCTCTTGTTGTTCTTTTATACAAAAAATTATGAGGTTCAACGCTCTTTTGTTAGGCTCATGGTCAAATAGTTGATTAGTTTTTCTTCTAGCTCTTTAATCCTATCTCTCAAGTTGTGATTGTCTTCAACCCCTCCTTCTTGGGTTGATTTCTTATGTTTTTACATTTCTTGAATCATATCCTTCATTGTATTCAATTCACTCTTGAACCCTAAGAATCTATCCTCTATTTTAGTTTGAATGGTATCTTTAATTTTTTCTATCAATCATTGTTTCTAGCTCTATTTGAAGTATTCCATATAATTGTAAAGGATATCTAGGGTGATTTTGGGGGGCCTCCCCCTATTAGGATGAGGTTTTGGAATAGGTGGTGGAGTGCTCATATTGAAAAGAAGAGAAAAAAAAAATGTAACAGTGATTATTTTGGATTGACTTTATCTCTCAAATCAACTTTTGCTTTTGAAACTTAAAATAAAAAATATTTAAATCTCTTTAAGTTAATAAATTATAAATACATTTTAAATTAAAATTGAATCAAAGTAAAAAGTGACTCACCACATTTCACCTGTCCAATTTCTCAACAAATATTATTCAAAACAACAAACAAATATTATTCGAATTCAAAATAAAATTTTAAAATATATTATCATAAGTCCTTTTGGTGTAGTGCATAAGAAGCACCTTAAATCATAATAAGAAAATATGAATTATAGATACAATAATAAGAATAATTAACTTATAATATTTTCAATAATAATAATATTAAAATTAATAAATTAATAAATAATCAATTTTATCAATTTAAATTTAAAAATGCATTAAAATATAATATTGCATTCTTAGTTTATGTAATTTGAAAAGAAATGAAATTTTTAAATTTAAAAATACATTAAAATATATTTCATTCTCACTTTATATAATTTGAAAAAATAAGAAAATATGAATTATAAATATAATAATAAGAATAATTAACTAATGATATTTTCAATAATAATAATATTAAAATTAATAAAATAATAAGTATAATAAATTTAAATTTAAAAATACATTAANTTCTTAAATTTAAAAATACATTAAAATATATTTTATTCTCAATTTATATAATTTAAAAAAAAAATGAAATTCTTAAAAATATAAATCACAAATATTTACATCTTTTAAAAAGATATCCATTTTATTTTATAATAAATTCATATTCCTTAAATTCAAATCTTTTGAAGATTATGTTCTTAATATTCTTTAATTTTTATAATAAAATGAATTTAATAAGTCTTCTTTTGTAGATCAATCTATGAGGGACACCTCAAATCATTATAAGAAAATATAAATTATAAATATAATAATAAGAATAATTAACTATTGATATTTTTTTTACATAGAATAATATTAAAATTAATAAAATAATAAATAATAAATATCATAAATTTAAATTTAAAAATGCATTGAAATATAATATTTCATTCTTAAATTATGTAATTTGAAAAGAAACGAAAATCTTAAATTTAAAATTACATTAAAATATATTTCGTTCTCCATTTATATAATTTAAAAAAAATGAAATTCATAAAAATAAAGATTACAAATATTTACATTTTTTAAACAGATATTCATTTTATTTTATAATAAATTCATATTTCTTAAATTCAAATCATTGGAAGATTATGTTTTTAATATTTTTTAATTCTTATAATAAAATAAAATTAAAAATCAAAATAGTAGATTCATAAAAATTATGTTTATATGTGAAAAAAGATTAGATTTTTTTTTTTTTTTTT